>SJYC01034842.1:0-19579 GCA_006408675.1 Madoqua kirkii
CCCACTCCAGTGTTCTTGCCTGGAGAATCCCAGGGAGGGGGGAGCCTGGTGGGCTGTGTTTATGGGGTTGAACAGAGTCGGACACACAGAGGATCTATTAAATATTAAAATGAAGCCCCTGTCTTAAGGCTGCATATTGAAAGCATCGTGCCTCATCCATCTGAAAGTCGCTCAGTCGTGTCTGACTCTTTGCGACTCCATGAACTATACAGTCCCTGGAATTCTCCAGGCCAGAATACTGGAGTGGGTAGCCTTTCCCTTCTCCAGGGGATCTCTCCAACCTAAGGATGGAACCCAGATCTCTCGCATTGCAGGCCGATTCTTTACCAGCTGAGCCACAAGGGAAGCCCAAGAATAAAGGAGTGGGTAGCCTATCCTTTCTAACTTTATGGAAATAAATTGGGAGGAACAGAGCACTGTCAGTGCAGGAAAAGAGAAACTGAAATGAACTAGGATAGGTTCTCAGCTCTGAGAGTTAAACAGCTTCTCTTCCAGCCTTTCCCACACAGCAGTATTAATGAGATTATCAACTGAAAGGTGAGATCACCTGAAATAAATGTAGTCTCTGGACAATTAGTCTGTGTCGGCATCTATGCTGGGATAGCATTTCCACCCTGTTCTTCGGGGCTCGTCCCCAGGTTGGGGAGGGGAGCAGCTGTTCTCTGACCTGGCTGCTGCTGTGGCTGGGCCCAGAGTTTTTCCACACGGCTCCTGGCCACAGTCAATTCTCGCTCCAGGAATAACCACCAGACCCAAAATAGGACCGAGTTGTTTCCCAGGAAATTTGCAAATGGTCTGAGGAGAAGAAACCATCTCGTGGGCATAGGGACTGTGAGAGGGAAAATTGGGGGTGTTCCAAAGGACCACTGACCCCTATGTGTTCGGAGGAAGAGGAGGGAGCCAGTCTGCAAAGGGGAAAGCAGAGTGAGGTGAACAGAGAGGGCGGGCAGGAGGTGAGGGACCCTCACGGCAGCGGCTGGTCCCGGGGCCACGTGCTTTCTGATTTGGGGTTTTGTGAGTCTCTCCAGAATCCTCCCGGCAAACTGACATCTCTAACTCCCATAAATCATCATAGAAGTATAGGGGTTGGGGCTGATTTCTACAAAAATATCTAGTTTGTACAAAGAATTCTCTGCTAAAGGAAATGTGGAAGACAAATCAAAAACTTTTCTTTGTGAGTTTAAACAACAACCGAAAATAAAAAAAAAAAAGCATAACCTATAGATGGCATTTACTCAGATAGTGGTTAATTACTTTTTACAGCCTTTTTCTAAGGGAGAAAGTGGCCACCTACACCCCAAAGAGAGACGTCATTGTGAGAAAGCAAGTAGACACCTTGATCTTGGACTTCGAGCCTCTGGAATCGAGAGAAAACAAACGTCTGTTGTCTGGGGTAGTCTGTGGAGGTAGCCAAGTGGATTAACCCTCCGTCCAACCTGCTCTGCTTCCTGGGCCATCTTTCTGCAGGGGAGCCGAGCTGTCAGCTTTGCTTATCCCGAGGCCCGATTTATGAGCTGGGTCTTTGTTATTTATACCAGCTGTTCTTTGGCGCATTTTGTCATTTGGTTAGGCATGACCTTCTCCCCTTCCCCTGACTGCTAAACAGAGAGGCAGGAGATTTGACAAGCACCCCTGGTCCCTTCTTCTTGGTCCCTGCTGGGTTTCCTCGGGCACCACAGCTGGTAGTCACAACTCACGTGTGTGGGGTCCTTCGGTCTATTGTCTGTCCTTAAATGTTTCTTATCCAAGTCCTCAGGGTGCTGTCTCCATGTTCAGTGGCCCCTGCATGCATACTTAGTGGCCCAGTCTTGTCCGACTCTTTTCTGACCCCAAGGATGGGAGCCTGGCGGGCTACAGCCCATGGGGCTGCAAGGAGTCCGACATGACTGAGCGACTAACACACCTCACTGCCTCCACGCCCCGCTGCGCTTTCCAGGACGGGGACCATGCTGTATTTCTCCCTGTAGGTCCAGGCTCAGCAGGGTGCTCAGCATTTTGTAAATATACATTTTTTTTTCTTTTCGAAAGAATGGGTGGATGTATAGTCGTAAGAGAATTGAAATTTCAAGTCTATAGAAGTAAACCCATCATTTCTGACAGTTTAAACGTTACCAAGTTTTCCTACCCAAAGGGTAGGATTTCACTCATGCAAAACTTTGTGCGTGCACTGGATCTGCCATCATTCTGGGAGCAGGCGAGCTGTGCACACTGATTCCGATTCTTTGCCTTGGCCTCTCTGCCCGGCTCCTTTCATGGGCACACACTCCTGTCAAGGTCAGAGTCACTTACAGAATCTGGGATCAGCCATCTTCCCAAGGGTCACACAGAAGAACAAGCTAGTGCGGGACTCCCCGTGTGCTGAAAAGCAGATGAGGTCTTCTTCTGTGGCTGGAGGGAGGCGAGAGGGTCTGGGTGGAGAGAGGCGGCAGGCAGCAGGATTTCTGTGGGGATTCTTCTAGAGACAGAGGCTGCGGGGTGATGCTGGCAGCCCAGTGGTGCCGCTTCCTGTGGCCTGCAGCCCGGGTGATGTGCCTTTTGGGGGCACAGAAGCTCATCCCCCAAAGAATTAGGGGACCATCCCCTTCCCCACCTACCCCACGCTCAGCTCAGCAGCAGGACGCCCAAGGCATAGGATGTGGGAGGTGGAGATGTCTCACATACCTGTGGGCAGAACAGACTGGGCTGAGAGGCAGGGAGGGGGTCCTGAAGCCTGGCTCCCAGTGCCTCTGAGCCTCACTCTTCAGCCAAGAGAGGCCCTGGGGCGCTTCCCTTCCACAGAGGATATAATTTTTTGTTTTGTTTTTCAGGAAGGTCAAATAGTCTTAGCGACACATCTGATAAGCCACATCACTTCACACCATCTTGAGCCGCCTGCATTTCAGGTATGACTGCCCCTGTTTCTCCTCTCCTCTCGCACCTCCTCCAAAGGTCCCGTCTCTCATAATTAACAATAGTGTCTTTCCCTTCCTTCCCACTCTTATTTCATTTATTTTCCCACCCCTCAGTTTAGTCCTTGTTTCTCTCTCATCTTGCATATTAGCTTTGCTTACTCCTTTAGGTTATGAGGGAGTCTTGAGGATGGGGACCCAGTTTCACTTTCTTTTTCAATACCAAAATCATCTAGCACATTCTGAGTTCATGCGGGCTCAGTTGCTCAGTCATGTCTGATTCTTGGCGACCCCATGGGCTGCCAGCACACAGCCTGATGTTCCAAATTTGCTCCTTGAGTGAATGGCTGGAAACAGTGATTTTCTACAGAGATGGGCCCTGTGGGCAGGAAGCAGGGCGTTTCCTTCTGAATACAGCCACCCGTGGTACTCTTTGCTGTTCAGTCGCTGAGTCCCGTCTGACTCTTTGCGACCCATGGACTGCAGCATGCCCGGCTTCCCTGTTCCTCACCATCTCCTGGAGTTTGCTCAAACTCAGGTCATTGAGTCGATGGTGCCAGTGGTGGTACTTGGTTATTTGCAAACAAGGCATCGTTTTCTCCTACTGTACACTCCGTATGCTCCTTGAAGACCCTAACTAATGAATTTTGCAGAGAGAATCTCTGAGAGCTATCAACTTAGCTTATGCTGGAAGTGTATGTAGAGTTCTGTGAATAACTTCTTCTTCTCACATATCTTTTTCTTGCACGTAGTAGGCATCTGACGGAAGTTTGTTCAATAGATGCAAATAAATAGAAACTAATAAAAGACAAAACTCTTCTTATTTGAGTAAAAGAACGAACTCGTATTATTTGAACCCCTATTATGCTTAGTTCGGTTGAATTACCCTATCTTTGGGACCCATGAGAAGAGGAGGAGGAGCAGTTGCCAATGAGCTCTTTGCTCCCAAAAGCGGAGGAAGGGGCGGCTTGCCGGCTACCTCTTCTTTACCGGGATGGCTCTGTACTTCCCTCTGGTGGCAGGTCTCTGAACTGCAATTGATGTTTCTGAGGCCCAGGGAGGTTAAATTTGAATGGAAGGGACTTTAAAATTTTGAAGGATTTTTAGAGATTTTTGACTCCAGTATTTCTCCAGCTAGCGTTTATGACAGATTTTGGAACGTCTCTGAATTCTCTATCAGATTAAGACTTCATTTTGACTTCAGTGGCAATCTAAAACAGGAGCATGGTCTGTATCACGTGGCTGGCCCGCTTCTAAACGCTCCCTGGCTGTACGGTTTTCTCATTCGTGTTTGCGCTTCTGGCCAAGCTGGTGCCAGGTATTACTGCGAGGCCAAAGGAGACCCAGCGAGACTCAGGCTCCCTGCACCCATACAGGTTTTGCACGCAGCTACTGGTGGCTCAGCGGTAAAGAATCCACCCGCCAATGCAAGAGACCCAGGTTCGATCCCTGGTTGGGGGAACATTCCCTGGAGAAGGAATGGAAACCTACTCCAGTATTCTTGCCTGGGAAATCCCATGGACAGTCCGAGCCTGGCAGGCTACAGTTCACTAGGTTGCAAAAGAGTAGGACAAGACCTAGCGGCTAACAACAGCAACGACAGTTGCAGCAAGCCGGATATAAAAGGCTTGAACTGTCAACACTGGACTTGGAGGTAAGGGGGTGGCGAGAGGCAGTGTTGTTGAGAAATACAGCATTTTCTCTCACATCAATTTTCCCATTTGAGTTCTACTGACTTGTGGTGTTGCTACAGTTTATTTTTTAAATGTTTTAAACGTGTGGTTGGAAGCCTGGTGTGCTGCAGCCCATGGGGTCCCAAAGACACAGACACATCTTAGCGACTGAACAACAACAACATGTGCTTTGTGTGTGTTAGTCACTCACTCATGTCTGACTCTGCGACCCCAGGGAGTGTAACCACCAGGCTCCTCTGTCCATGGGATTTCCCAGACAAGGATACTGGAGTGGGTTGCCATTCCCTTCTCCAGGGGATCTTCCTGACCCAGGGACTGAACCCAGGTCTCCTGCACTGGAGGCAGATTCTTTACCATCTGAGCCATCAGGAAAGTCTTAAATGATTTACACTGTGTTTTATCATTGTGTATATTTATGTGTTATTCCAGAAAATGAGGCAATCCACTGTGGGTGGGTGGGGGAAGCAAATTCTCCCTTTAAAAGTGGCCCCAATATTGTGCACATTGAGATGACCCAGCTGGGGCCTGGGTGACGGAGTCATTCTCCCAGCATTCAGCAGTTAGTCGGTGGCAGAGCCAGAAACATCCAGAAGGTATTTGCCTTTCAGACTCAGCTCCATGTGCTCCCCACAGCAGACTCGAATCCTCTGGATTTTAAAAACCTACTTTGCTACAGAGAAACTTTGCTTTCTGCTTCACCTTGTCAGTGGAGACCTGATCTCTAATCATTTTAAAATAATAGATTTTGGGGTATGTTCCTCCTTTTCATGTTAATTCAAGTCAAAATGTATTTTACATTGCTCATAGCACTTTCCTTAGCGCTTTAAAAAGTGTAACATCTGATTCTTGCCCAAGAACAGTTTAAAACTAAACTGTAGGGAAAGACATACGTGGGATTTTAAAATAATTAATGCAGTGCAGCAAAGCAAGAAAGTCAAGGAACAGACACAGTCCCCTTGGTCCCACCTGCGAGGTGGCCCTCAACACTGCTTCCCTTCCCTGCATCCCAACAGTGACCTTTCTGCTAAGACTCCTGGGAAGCTGAGAATGAAACCTCCGCCCGCCTTGGTACCGCAGGTGCATCGGTCCAGGGCTCTGGAGTCTCACTCTTGTCATCTGAAAGTGGCCGGGTAGTGGTCCTCAGATCCACTGGCCTCCAGGGGGAGCTCAGTGTCTGGTAAATCCACTGCTCAGCAGGTCTGATGGCATGCCAGGCTCCTCCGGAAGAACCAAGGCCCCTGGATTTGATAGGATGAGTCTCCTATCAGCAGCGCCTCTGCCATTACATGGCCCAGTCCGCCAGCTAAGAAATCTGCAGGCTCCCCCAGATTGGCCCATGGCCCTTGTCTTCAGTGTGTACAGGTGCAGGAAGGTACCCACAGGCAGGCTTGTGGGAGGTGGTAACCAGCTCATGGGAGGCATGGCCAGCTTGTGAGGGTGTGGCCAGTGCTTGGGAGGCGTGGCCGGCTCTCGAGAGGCATGGCATGCTTGTGAGGGTGTGGCCGGCTTGTGGGAGGAGGCGTGGCCTGCGCCTGGCCACCTTGGGGCATAGAGCCGACCAGGTTAGAGACTGAGTTTTTCAGGCCCTGAGAAAGACTCCATCAGGGACCCTGAGTTCCGAATGGGGTATTCCTAACTCCAGAAGTGTTGTGACTCCAACCTGAATATCCAAACACAGGTGTGTGGTGTTTCCTAATTCCAAATTAATTAGCTGTAAAGTCAGTAAGTGACTTTTAAAAGTATGGCGCCATCTCACCAGGGCCTACAGACATAGATCCTGTATCTATAACATATGGAAGGGTATAAGTAGAGATTTAAAATTGGGAAAGGAATGTGACAAGGCCTTATACTGTCACCCTGTTTATTTAACTTATGTACAGTGTATATCATGTGAAATGCCAGGCAGGATGAATCACCAGCTGGAATCAAGATTGCCAGGAGAAATATCAACAACGTCAGATATGCAGATGATACCACTCTGTTGGCAGAAAGTGAAGAATTAAAGAGACTTTGAATGAGGATCCGAGAGAAGAGTGAAAAAGCTGGTTTAAAACTCAACATTAAAAAAACTAAGATCATGGTATCCGATCCCATTACTTTATGGCAAGTAGAGAGAGAAAAAGTGGAAATGGTGGCAGATTTTTGTTTTCCTGGGCTCTAAAATCACTGCGATGGTGACTGATGCCATGAAATTAAAAGATGCTGCCTTCTTGGAAGGAAAGCTATGACAAATCTAGACAGTATTAAAAAGCTGAGACATCACTTTGCCAATAAAGGTCCATCTAGTCAAAGCTATAGTTTTTCCAGTGGTCATGTACAGATGTGAGAGTTGGACCATAAAGAAGGCTGAACACCAAAGAACAGATTTTTTTGAACACTAGTGCTGGAGAAAACTCTTGAGAGTCCCTTGGACTGCAAGGAGATCAAACCAGTCCATCCTAAAGAAAACCAACCCTGAGCATTCACTGGAAGGACTGATGTGGAAGCTGAAGCTCCAGTACTTTGTCCACCTGATGTGAAGAGCTGAATTATTGGAAAAGACTCTGATCCTGGGAAAGATGGAAGGCAGGAGGAGAAGGGGGCAACAGAGGATGAGATGGTTTTGGATGTCATCACTGACTAAGCAGACATGAGTTTGAGCAAATTCTGGGAGATTGTGAAGGACAGAGAAGTCTGGCGTTTTGCTTCCAAGTTTGGCGTTGTGACTAAACAACAGCAAGCAGAAGTTACAAAGTGTGTGACAACTAGGACAGCCCCTGCACTTTTCATGTGTAAATCAGCCACTGGTGTCCACACACGGACATTTTATGATCACTCACCTCCTCCCGCTGGCCTAGGGTAGATTCCCTCCTGAGCCACCCATTAGATGCTACCGTATGTTGTCCTCTGCCAGGCCGGCCTGGGCTCCTTCTGCTGACGTCTGATTGGCCCAGATGCATCACGTGGCCAAGCCTAGCGTCGAGAGCGTGGCGAGTAGACTCCACCCGGCCGGGCAGGAAGCAATTGCAAACTCAGGGCTTGAGGACTCGGGGGGAAAATCTCCCCCACATCCGAAAAGCAAGGACCGACACTGGCCCCATCTTCACAGGACTCGGGGTCTGAGGAGGGGGACAGGCAGGAGTCAGCATCGTCCAGTGTCAGTGACCCACCTTGAGCCCCCCTGCGGTGGGCGGAGGGCCAGCAGGCAGCCCGGGAAAGGTGATCTGCGAGGCGGAGACAGTGGCAGCTGAGCGGGGCGGGGGTCTCGGGGGCCCAGTGGGGGGTCTGGGGTTGGGGGGGCGGCCCAGGGGGAGCCTGGTGGGTATCAAGAAGGAGAGGTGGCAGGTGAAGCCACCAGCTACAGCCGATTGACGTCATTGCAGACAGGGTGGTAGCGTGGTAATATTGTTTTTAGTCACTTTCACATTCTTGCTCAGGTAACTCTTGGCATTTCACTTATAGTAGCCCCAGCGAGTTTACTGGGGAGCCGTGCAGTTGGCAGTTTACTGGTGTAAGTGACGCAATAGAATGGAAATATGTGGATGAATTTGTGTCACTGGCCTATGGATAATTCATTTATTTTTTTTTTCAATCTCAGAGGCACTTTTATATTCCCCTGGGTGTTACCTTTCTTATCCCAATTATGTGGTCAAAGGAGGTAATACTGTTTTTAGTCACTTTCACATTCTTGCTCAGGTAACTCTTGGCATTTCACTTATAGTAGCCCCAGCGAGTTTACTGGGGAGCCGTGCAGTTGGCAGTTTACTGGTGTAAGTGACGCAATAGAATGGAAATATGTGGATGAATTTGTGTCACTGGCCTATGGATAATTCATTTATTTTTTTTTTCAATCTCAGAGGCACTTTTATATTCCCCTGGGTGTTACCTTTCTTATCCCAATTATGTGGTCAAAGGGAAAACACGTTTACGGCTGAGGAGATTGCAGCTTTAGCTTTTCAGATTAAGTTCAGCCCAAGGACATTGCCAATATCAGGAGCTGAAATTACTGGAGATGTATTTATGATGGCCTGCAGCCACGGTAGCAGAAATGGAATTTTGTTTGACGCTGTAAAGAAAAAATGCTGGAGGATTTATGGAAGCATACATTGCTTGGGTATCTGTGTAAAAGGTGGATAATGGATGCTCCAGGGATAAGGGCGCCAGGTGGCAACTTTACTTTGCTCTACACCTAAGGACCCAAGCCTGTGAAAGGTTCCCACCTCTTTTTCCACCCTCTTTTACACTCTGCCCCTCTCCTCTCTTCAGTTTCCCTCTGTTCCTTTTCCTCTCCCTGGCTTTACCCTAGAAGGGGACGTAGCTCTTTCTGCCCCCTGTGAGTCCTGTCTGTAAACTCTGAACAGAAATGGACAGGATCAGTTGCGGTTCAGTTCAGGAAAAATTATGGGCTGCTTTTCCAGAGACGCAGGCAAGATTTTTCCACCGGAGGTAAAAAAGAAAATACAAGGGGATGGATCAAAAGCTAGAGTTCTTAATATAATCTTTGGAACAAGTGCTTTTAATACAATCTTTTTTATTTTTGTGTTCCCCTCCTGCCTGTGTTCCTGGCATGTATTCTGGGGTTTGGCATAGAGTGAGTAAGAGAGGGAGAAAGCCGTGGAGGCAAGACAGTTTCCTCAATTTTAAAGCTTCTGTTTGAGAGAGGCAAAAAGAGGGGGAGCGAGGAGACTGCGAAATATCTACTCAACTAATTGCAGAAAAAATCTAGCATGAGGATGCTTCCTGACACACTGTTCAAAATTGGGGAGTGGGGACTTCCCTCGTGGTCCAGTGGCTGAGACTCCGAACTTCTAATGCTGGTGGCTCAGCTGGTAAAGAATCCGCCTGCAATGCAGGAGACCTGGGTTCGATCCCTGAGTTGGGAAGATCCCCTGGAGAAGGGAAAGGCTACTCAGGCCTGCATTCTGGCCCGGAGAATCGCAAGGACTGACTGAGAGACTTTCCTTTTCAGGTCTGGGGTGGGGCCTGAGAACCTTCATTTCTAACAGGCTTTCGGGTGACCTGTTGCTGCTGACCTGGGAGCAGTCTGATATCACTTTGAGAACCATTGTTCTAAATTAGGAAAAAGGTGTTTCAGAGTTAGGAGTAATAGTCTTCTCTCCAACTTCTCCAAGTTATCTAGAATAAGTGAGACTGAGAGACTTTCCTTTTCAGGTCTGGGGTGGGGCCTGAGAACCTTCATTTCTAACAGGCTTTCGGGTGACCTGTTGCTGCTGACCTGGGAGCAGTCTGATATCACTTTGAGAACCATTGTTCTAAATTAGGAAAAAGGTGTTTCAGAGTTAGGAGTAATAGTCTTCTCTCCAACTTCTCCAAGTTATCTAGAATAAGTGCTCCTTTCAAATATTCAGTTCAGTCCAGTCGCTCAGTCGTGTCTGACTCTTAGTGACCCCATGAATCGCAGCACGCCAGGCCTCCCTGTCCATCACCAACTCCTGGAGTTCACTCAGACTCACATCCATCGAGTCAGTGATGCCATCCAGCCATCTCATCCTTGGTCGTCCCCTTCTTCTCCTGCCCCCAATCCCTCCCAGCATCAACGTCTTTTCCAATGAGTCACCTCTTCGAATGCCGTGGCCAAAGTACTGGAGTTTCAACTTAGCATCATTCCTTCCAAAAAAATCCCAGGGCTGATCTCCTTCAGAATGGACTGGTTGGATCTCCTTGCAGTCCAAGGGACTCTCAAGAGTCTTCTCCAACACCACAGTTCAGAAGCATCAATTCTTCGGCGCTCAGCCTTCTTCACAGTCCAACTCTCACATCCATACATGACCACAGGAAACACCATAGCCTTGACTAGACAGACCTTAGTCGGCAAAGTAATGTCTCTGCTTTTGAATATGCTGTCTAGGTTGGTCATAACTTTTCTTCCAAGGAGTAAGCGTCTTTTAATTTCATGGCTGCAATCATCATCTGCAGTGATTTTGGAGCCCCCCAAAATAAAGTCTGACACTGTTTCCACTGTTTCTCCATCTGTTTCCCATGGAGTGATGGGACCAGATGCCATGATCTCCATTTTCTGAATGTTAAGCTTTAAGCCAACTTTTTCACTCTCCTCTTTAAAATATTAGAGATAAAATATTGTAAAAGAATTTTGGAATTTTTTAATGAGACCAAATTTTTTTCTTAAACTATGTAGCATGTCTGCATGAATAAATATTATTTACATACTATCAATATTTCCAAATACCTGTAAATTGAATTTCAGATAAAATTCATTCTCTATTTGTGTCCTAGCACCTGCCCGCTGACATTTGTGTGTGTTGACAACCATGATTTGCATTATGTGACATTTTGCAGTTTTAGTTGATAAGTTCTTGGCTCGAATCCATGGCTCAAAAAGTCACAATACTGCTGACATGATACATGAAAAGATCTCAGTGAACCAGAGGGGTGTACACCTTGTCTGAAGTGTTTTAAGCAGTTTCTTCTCTTCCCTCTGTTTGTCTTACATTCACAGCCCCTGAGTCGTGGAGCGCAGTGTTGGTACTCGCCTTCAGAAGTTTTCGCTCCCCTGTCAGGCCAGTGGGGGGCGCTACGCCGTCAGTGCCCAGGCTCTGCTCACATCCTCTTGGGTCCTTTCCCTCCATGCCTGTGGGCTTCCCGACGCTTTTTAAAGGATTGCCCTTGGCTATGGGAGCAGCTTAGCCCTGATACTCACAGACCCAGCTCCCTGGCTCCTGTGAGACCACCCTGAGGTGTAATTTATCCTCCGAGGCTCCTCGGAGGGATCAGGCTGCAGCGACCCTCTGTGTGATGGCTCGGGACTGAGCCTTTGCTGGCCCCTCCCTCCCCCACCCCATCTTGCCTTCCACGCTTCCCAGTTGGCCCTGGGAGCACTACTTTCACAATCAGCACATTTCTTGCACACGAGTCTTCACCATGGGGCCCACGTCTGGAGTATTCTGCTAGTCACAGTTCTCTGCATGGTGAAGGCATCAGTGATACCTAAGTATATGCAATCTACACAGGATCATGGCCAAAGTTAAAAACCCATTGGTCGGTACTCTGCTGACCAGTAAGGACGTGTAGAGTTACAAGGTACAGCTAGCTGATGGCCTAGAGGGAGCCAAAATCTTGTTTGGGACAGGTAAAGCATGGGCTTCCCAGGTGGCACAGTGGGTAAAGGATCCATCTGCAAATGCAGGAGACACAAGAGATATGGATTCGCTCCCTGGGTCAGTAAGATCCCCTGGAGCAGGAAACAGCAACCCACTGCAGTGTTCCTGCCTGGAAAATTCCATGGGCCACAGAGAGTCAGATACAACTGAGCATGTGTACACACACACACACACACACACACACACACACACACAGCATAAAGAATAAAATTCCCTAAGACTTGGGGGCAGGATATAATTTAGGATGCATTTGCCCATCTTTTGCTTTCATCTCCAGTCATTGTTTGCCATCTGCCCCTACTGAAAGCATGCAATCCAGATTGGGAGCTGAACCATGGTCTTTTAATTGAGCTCTCTCACACCCGGTGTCTGGACTTAAGCTCAGGTTCTTGATGTCACAGAAGGAATTCAATGAGAGGCAAAGTGATAGGTAAGAAGTAGATTTATTTAGCAAGAAACACACTTCACCGACAGAGCGTGGGCCATCTCAGGTGAGAGAAGTATGGCATGGTTAATTTTTATGGGCTGGGTAATTTTATAGGCCAGTGAGTGGGAAAATGATTCCAACTCTCTTGGGAAAGGAGCAGGGATTTCCAGAAAGGGAGCCTTGCCCACTTTTTGGTTACTATGTGTGTGTCAGCTGTTCAGTTGTGTCTGACTCTGCAACCCCATGGACTGTAGCCCACCAAGCTCCTCTGTCCAAGGGGTTCTCCAGGCAAGAGTACTGAAGTGGGGTGCCATTTCCTTCTCCACTGGCCTACTATAGTCAGCCTCAGAACTGTCATGGCACTGGGGGTGGGGGGAAAGTGTCATTTAGCTAATGTATTACAATGAGGCTCAAGGTCTACTAGAAGTCAGATCTTCTGCTATCTTAGACCTAGTTGGTTCTGACCAGTTTTTGTCATGTCCTACGGCTACGTCATTCTTTTTTAAGGCTGTGGCCTGCCCACTTCCCTCCTGTTTCACTCCCACCTGTGGAGTGCTGGAGGAGCCAAGTGGTCCCTGTGTCCAAAGCGTGGCGCAGAACTCACAGGAAGACCCACTGGTATGAAGGATGGTGTGTCAGGGACATGAGACGTCTCAGTGGGCCCTCGTGTGGGTAGATGAAACAGCCAGGTGGCTTCTTCCCGTAGATGGCACAGCCTCTGAGCTTCCTAAACTTCAGAAAATGAGGGGAATTAAGAGACATTACTTTGCCGACTAAGGTCTGTCTAGTCAAGGCTATGGTTTTTCCAGTAGTCATGTATGGATGTGAGAGTTGGACTGTGAAGAAGGCTGAGCACCGAAGAATTGATGCTTCTGAACTGTGGTGTTGGAGAAGACTCTTGAGAGTCCCTTGAACTGCAAGGAGAGCTAACCAGTCCATTCTGAAGGAGATCAGCCCTGGGATTTCTTTGGAAGGAATGATGCTAAAGCTGAAGCTCCAGTACTTTGGCCACCTCATGCGAAGAGTTGACTCATTGGAAAAAATGTTGATGCTGGGAGGGATTGGGGGCAGGAGGAGAAGGGGACGACCGAGGACGAGATGGCTGGATGGCATCACTGACTCAATGGACGTGAGTCTGAGTGAACTCCGGGAGTTGGTGATGGACAAGGAGGCTTGGCGTGCTGCGATTCACGGGGTCGCAAAGAGTCGGACACGACTGAGCGACTGAACTGAACTGAACTGAGATTATGACCCTTCGTCTTGATAGGAGGAGGCGTCAAAACAGAAATCCAGGTGACCTACGAAAAGAAGAACTGAGATCCATATGCAGCACCAATACAGGGCCAAGCGCCCAGTCGATGATGCTGAGGGCAGCTGTTACGCTGAGCATATGACGCCTCCTTGGTTGCAAGGAGGCTCTGCAGTCCGTGTGTGTTCTAGAACGTCTATCTTCCTATCTATAGATCTCTCTCCTTAAAGATATCTGACGTCTGTCTTTACCGTCAAGGACGTTAAAGAGTTGGTTAAACCAACAAGTAGGAAAAATCCTGCACAAAAATCACACCCTGGAGGTATGCTTTGCTTGGACTTGCTCCACTTGTCAGCTTGTCCAAGGCCAGGTAATCCCCAGTTCAAGCCTGGTTAGAACTAATCACAAGAGTTTTGTCTAACAAAGCAGAGGGAGGGCAGCCCTTTCACAGCAAAATATTCAAAGGATTTAGTTCTTATGCACATAAAGACATCCTACTTACTGAGTTCCTGATCTGGCCCAGAGCTGTGATGGCCCTGTGACCTCTTCAAGGTAAAAAAGGGTGAGGGACCCATTTGCCCAGATAGTTATTCCTCCTTGTCTTTCCTTCATGGATGAAAGGTGGGTGTGTCAGACACTGGTTCCTTAAGGGACTTCTGTTATGAAGTTCTTTTCCTCTTGGTAGTATAAGGTGGATGTCATTTGCCTTGCTAAATTTTAAGAATAGAACATAGATGAATCTTTTTAAGGACTTTGGCTAATATAGAGCACAACCTGAGAAAACCAAGGCTTTTATGATGGGTAATGTCAACAGTGATATTGACAATGACTTGTTGACAAGCCCTTTGTGTCAGGGTTTGAGCAGAGAAGCAGAACCGCTAGGGGAGGTAACTATACCTCTCTGTCTGTCTGTCCAGCATCTGTCTGTGTACTTATGGACGCCTATCTATAGATATGGAAGTACACATATGTACAGATAGGTAGAGTAATAGATATATAGATACATACATCGTAAGGGCTCAGTAATAGAGACTGGACCTTTGACCACAGGCAGTCTTGGGAGCTACTGCAGTGATCTTTCTGGGGCCTGTGGCCTATGTGTGATGATAGAGCTTGAAGTCTGAAAGGCAGGCAGCAGGGACCTTAAGATGGGTGTAAAATCTTGGACACCAAGAGCAAGTTGGAAGCCAAGGATGCAACACTGGAAGCTGTGTCCATTTTCAGGGCTTCAGACCCCGAGGGTATGGGGCCCTGCAGGGTCTGGGCCCTTTGTCACTCAGCTAGTCCCTCTGGCCCAGGGGTCAGAGAAGCTGGAAGGGGGTCTGAAGATAGGGTTTGGGCAGAGGCCCACTCCTTCCGGAAGCTCAGGGGAGCGGTCTCTCTCAGTCCCTAGAGGCTGTGCACGGTTCCCGCTTGGCGGTCGGTCACTCTGGTCTCTGCTTCCCCTGACATGCACCATCCTCTGACTCTCTGCCTCCTTTTCCCATTTTTAAGGACATCTTAATCATATCGGGCCCAAGTAACTAATCCAGAATAATTCCCGCATCGCAAGATTCTTAGTTAATCACACCTGCAGGATCTGTTTTCTCTTGGCAAGGTGTCACTGTCACAGGTTCAGGAGATGAGGGGGTCATTGTTCTGCTACGGCAGGGGGTGAGTTTCAGCTATCTCTGCCACACTCCCGTGTAGAGCTCTGAATGGCCTATGCTTAGCTCTACATGTCACTGAGATTCACTTGGCTCTAAATGCTGGTGAGCACTTACTGAGTAATGTAGGGCAGCCATCCCCAACCTTTTCAGCGCCGGGAACCAGCTTCATGGAAGACAGTTTTTCCATGGACTGGGCAAGGGAGGGATGGTATCAGGATGATTCAAGCACATTCCACTTATTGTGCACTTGATTTCTATTATTATTATGTCAGCTCTACCTCAGGCACTAGATCCTGGAGGTGGGGACCACTGCTTTACTCTCCAGCCTTTGATTGGAGGCACCAGGAGGAGCCTGGAGGGTGGGAGGTGCTGATGGCACGGTTTTTACTCCTCCCTGTTGGGTCACTGTGGGTTGGTTGCATCTCCACCAAATGCCAGAAGTTGACTTCCCCAAAGGCACCTTCTCCAGGTTCCTGGGGCTCCATGGTTCCCTGTTCTTGTTGGTCCTGCATTAAACTTCATTCTTTCCCAAAATTCTTTCCTCCCTTTTAAAGTAGTCTGTTCAGACAAATTCTCTTCTAATGCCAGGCCCCTGGTGGATACAGACTGTGTCCTTCCACATTGTTTTAAACAACTTTATGTATAGACATGGGCTTTTCAGGTGGCTCAGTGGTAAAGAATCTGCTGGCCAGTGCAGAAGCTGCAGGAGAGGTGGGTTTGATCCCTGGGTCAGGAAGATCCCTGGAGGGGTATTCTGGTTGGGAAATCCCATGGATAGAGGAGCCTGGCAGGCTACAGTTCATGGGGTCACAAAGAGTCGGACACGACTGAAAGGCTGTGCGTGCAAGTATACATGTGCACGCAGATATACATATACATACATAAGCTTTGATTAGGGTGTGTGTATATGTGTGTGGACTTCCCTGGTGGCTCAGACGGTAACGCATCTGCCTACAGTGTGGGAGACCTGGGTTCGATCCCTGGGTAGGAAGATCCCCTGGAGAAGGAAATGTCAACCCACTCCAGTACTCCTGCCTGGAAAATGCCATGGACGGAGGAGCCTGGTGGGCTACAGTCCATGGGGTCACAAAGAGTTGGACATGACTGAGAGACTTCACTCACTCGTGTGTGTGTGTGTGTATGAGAGAGAGAGAGAGAAAGAAATACGCACAGAGAGACGGACAGACAGGCACACACACAGAGACAGAGACTGAGAGTTCATGGAAGTCATAGCCCTGCCTGAGCTTTCCCCCGAGACAGAAGACCTGATCTCACTGCAGACATTTTAAAGAAACAGTGGAAGACAAAAAGAAAGTCATCTTCCTATCAAATCTTGTGAGGCTTCCCTGTTCCATATACATCTTAGCATTGTTTTTACATCACCATTATTATACTTTCCACACTCTTCTGAAATATCCTCTATCACTTACCAGCATGTGTGAGACATCACCCTGTGTCAGTGTCGTTCCAATCCATTGATTTCCTTTGCTGCCTGGAATTCTGAGGTCTGGATTTACAATCTTGAACCAGTCTTTTATTCCTATTATTTGTATTAATTACTATTAAGAATAGTATTACAAAAATATTGTTTACCACCTCCGTGACACCTACGAATAGATTCTCTGGATGGATGACTGACGTGGAGCCGCTGTCACAGAACACTGGTTGATCTCGTGTGTTTTGATCTTCTGACCCTTCATTCACTGAAAGCGGGAGGAGAAGGGGACGGCAGAGGACGAGATGGTTGGATGGCAACACTGATGCGATGGATATGAGCTTGAGTAAGCTCCGGGAATTGGTGATGGACAGGGAGGCCTGGCATGCTGCAGTCCATGGGGTTGCAAAGAGTTGGACATGACTGAGTGACTGAACTGAACTGAAGCCTTCATTCTCTTTCTTTCTGATAATAGCACCCCTGTTTTCCTTTGGGGAAATGGAGACGTATTAAGAAAACACCTCAAATGTGTGTCTTCTGCTGTTATTTAAGAGCAAATACAGTGGGGGCTGTGCCTGCTCTGTCTAGGGAAGAAGCTTGACATCCTGTCCTCTTGTGGGGAGGTGGAGTCATGTGACCCAACCAAGTCAATCAGGTGCTGCCTCCTGGGAAACACAAAAAATGGAAAACAGTTGGGGATGATCTGTGCCCAAAGGGGTACCTTAAAGAATCTGGCTAAATGTTTCTGCCCTAAGGCTCTACTGTCCCATTTTTGTTGTTTTCCAGTCCCTCAGTCATGTCCGACTCTTTGTGACCCCATAGACTGGGGCACGCCAGGCTTCCCTGTTCATCACCAACTCCCAGAGCTTGCTCAACCTCATATCCACTGAGTCGATGATACCATCCAACCATCTCATCCTCTGCCATCCCCTTCTCCTCCTGCCCTGTCTTGCCCAGCATTAGGGTCTTTTCCAGTGAGTCAGCTCTTCACATCAGGTGACCAAAGTACTGGACTTTTAGCTTCAGCATCAGTCTTTCTAATGACTATTCAGGGTTGATTTCCTTTAGGATTGATTGGTTGGATCTCCTTGCAGTCCAAGGGACTCTCAAGAGTCTTCTCCAGCACCACAGTTCAAAAGCGAGAACTTGTTATTGATCCTATTCTCCTAACGCTATATTTATTGTTTTTCCTTCAAATCTAGCCTGAGCGTATCTTTCTTGTTTGTTACTAATAGAATGAATATGTGTATTTAATATTTTGACAAATGCCTCTAGTTTCTCTCCAAGCTGAAGTAACAGTTTAAACTTCCACCAACAGTTGGAAGCTTTGGGGCTTCATTTTGATTTTCTTTGAACAGTTGTGTGGTGTTACTCAGTTTTTCTGACACAGTGCCACTTTGATTTCCTGATAGAGTGATTTTATTTCCAAATGAGTAAGTGACATGTCACTTTCTCCAGTGGGTTGGCCAATAAATAACTTATTTATTATTTTTAGAACGCGACAGGCTTGTATTATCTTGCCAGAAGTATAGCTGATGAAATGGCCCAGGGTCAAATTAATTTTATTTATAAGTGGAGTGATTCACAAAGGATATGAACCACAAACTTGGACTTGAAGTATTCCAAAACTGAATATTCTCACATGGTCACCTTAGCAACTGTAAACAATGACATAATCGTCAAGTGTCAGCAAAAAGAACAGGCAAATATTGTACAGAAAGTTCCTCTAATTCACATCATGTTTGCCAATTACTTATTCTTATTTTAAATGTATATTAAGAAAACTGTCTGTAGAAGCAGAAGGCATGTGAATTTGAAGGCATTTGAAAAAAAATCAGATCCTCCATGTGGGCAAATACCATCACTAAAAGCAATACACATGGGGTTCATGGCCCCAGGTGATTTATGGATAATGGGAACCATAAATAAAATTGAACAATATTGAGAACTTAACTACAAGGAATTGGATGTACCAGGGAGCGTATGGAGAAATTGAAGTTATGCCCACCATCAACTTCTTGAAACATTCTGCAGCGTGAACAGTGGAAAAGCACATTTGACTTTACCTCCTCTCCTCTCTTCACCTACTTTTGTTGAAATTTAGAGAATAATGGAAAATGTCCAGAGGAGGGAGAATTATAATGCTGACACAGGGGCTTTGCAAGGTTTTGCGTAGGAGCTGGAGTGCTATTCAAAATATTTGACAGCCAATATGGTAATTGTATGTGAATATACAAAGCAAACTTAAATTGATGGCCACTGTGTGTCATATAGGACCTTACAAAGGAGGGTCACTCGGGCGGTGAAGTTGTGTTGTCGTGTTACTAAGATACAGGGGGAAGACTGCCTTTCACATGACAAGCGGGCGCAACTGACAGTGGAGGATTGCCAAGTGCCTGAAATAGATAAAGGTTAGTTGCCAAGTCTGCCACTATAGAGAGCTTATGAGAGTGGAAACCCCACGCTTCTCATATTTCATAATCAAGGAAGGTGCTTGCTGTGTGGAGTTTTTCCAGTTTTTTTTTTTTTAAACAAGAGGAAATCAGGCAAAAATTTAATAGCATGTATTTGTGGGAGAGACCCAGGAAAACTGAGTAACTCTGAGAAGATCTTGATAGATACTGTTCATCATTTTATGGACTCTGCCTTGTATTTTGAGTTTCTTAAGACTTTTTGATACATGGAGGGATATCAAGTTTTATCTAATACTTTTTTCTGAGTCAGATAAGAAGAGCATATGTTCTTTCTCCTCTAATCTAGTAATGTGATATATTTATATTTAGATTATATTTATCTGGAAGATAGTGAAGGGTGGAGGAGCCTGGTGGGCTGCATGGGAATGGAAAGAGTCGGACACGACATAGCAACTGAACAACAATAATGTTAAACCTCCCCCTGAATCTCTGGGATGGAACATATTTGGACAAGATATATGTTTGTTTTTATGCTTGACTGGATTTGGTATTTAATGTTTCTTAGGATTTTTGTATCAATGTTTATCAGTTATAATGTCTTTAACTTTTTCTTACCATGTCATTTTTGTCTAGTTTAGGCATTAAGGTTATATTAACCTCATGGAATTCTCCTGGAGGAGCAGCTCCTCATTTTTTATCTAGAAG
>SJYC01034843.1:0-22310 GCA_006408675.1 Madoqua kirkii
CAGCAGCAGCAACATACACACAAATGAGTGTGTGTGTGTGCGCATATTTATAGTTGGGAAAGAGTTAAATTCAGAGGCATTTCTTTGAGCTTGTTAGTGCTGATCAAAAATTCACACACCTCAGATAGAGTTTCAGATACATATTTACTCAGGACACAAACCTGGAGAATCAGCACTTCAAATGAGACACTGAACTCTATAGCTAAACTCATTTTTCAGTCTTACCCTTATCTTTTAATAGTTGTAGAAAAAAAATTTAGATTTACAAAATGGATGACAGAATAATTCCATTTCTAGAAGCAGCATCAGGGAATATGGTTGGATTTCACTGTCCCTATTCTTTTCTAAAGACAGCTGAGAGCCTGGTAAGGTGCAGAAATTAATGTGCAGTGAGTGTAAATGCAAATTTCAAATAATTAGCCTCCTGCAGGACAATTCCTCACCTTCAACAAATATCCCAGTACTCTTCCTGTTCTTCTGATGAAGGCCAATTGGCCAAGAGTTTGAACTGCTTGGAAAAATTCCTTTAGGAAGGAAATGAAGACACTGTGAGAAATGAATCATTTTTACTCATTGTTTTGGTACATGTTATGAAATAGTGCTTCGAGAAATATTTAAACTTATGCCTATTTGAGTTTTGGTTGCTGTGACCCTGTCAGTTGTTTCTCATTGTTTTGCCATTATCATACATCAGGTGAGTCCAATTTGGATTCTGTTTTGGAAATGACTGAGAATTTGCCCACTTTCTGTCTGAATATTCCCAATGTTTGTAATTGGCTTAGGTGGTTTAGGCTGTATTAAAAAAATAAACTTCTGAGCATATTTGGTCAATACATTTATAATTCAGTGAAGGTAAATGTCTCAGTGAGTCAATTATTCAATATAGGCTCTGATGGGTGGCAGATCTCAGGATGATTCCCAGCTCTATCGCTTATAAGCTGTGGATGCTGACAAATCATTTAATCCTACTACACTTCAGTTTCATCATCTATAAAATGGATAGTACCTCAAGAATCTGTGGTGAGCATAAATGGTATATATAACATTCTTAGCTATTATTTAACACTTTACAATATATAAACTAGGTGATGGGCTATGACGGCTGTGTCCAATAGAAGTATAATGCAAGCCACATTGTTGTTCAGTCATTCAGTTGTGTCTGACTCTTTGCGACCCCCATGGACTGCAGCATGCCAGGCTACCCTGTCCTTCACTATCTCGTGGAGTTGGCTCAAAATCATGTCCATTGAGCTGATGATGCCATACAACTGTTTTGTCCTCGGTTAATCCCTTCTCCTTCTGCCTCCAATCTTTCCCAGCATCAGGATCTTTTCCAATGAGTCAGCTCTTCACATCAGTTGGTCAAAGTATTGTAGCTTCAGCATCAGTCCGTCCAATGAGTATTCAGGGTTGATTTCCTTTAGGACTGACTGGTTTGATCTCCTTACCATCCAAGAGAACCTCAAATGTCTTCTCCAGCACCACAGTTCAAAGGCATCAATTCCTCTATAGCTCAGCCATTTTTATTGTCCAGCTCTCATATCCATACTTAACTACTGGAAAAACCATGGCTTTGACTATACAGACCTTTGTCAGCAAGGTAATGTCTTTGCTTTTTAATATCTTATCTAGGTTTGTCATAGCTTTTCTTCCAAGTAGTAAGCAACTTTTAATTTCATATCTAATTTAATATTTTCCAGTAGCTCAATTAAAAAGTGAAAAAGATGAAATTAATTTTGACAATATATTTTATGTACTCCACTATGTCCAAACATCACTTCAACATTTAATCTATAAGGAAATTATCAAAAAGCTATTTTACATCTTTTCCCTCATTACCATGTTCAATCCAGTGTGTGTTTTATACTTCCAGGACACTTTGATTTGGGTGATAAATTTTCAGCAGATGATATAAACAGTAGTTTTGGCAAACCAGTGAAGTTGTGTTTAGCTAAAACCTATTTTACCCTGCTTTGGTTTATAAGTTAAAATGAATTAAAATTTTCATTTCTCTGATAATGAATGATATTGAGCATCTTTTCATGTGTTTGTTAGCCATCTGTATGTCTTCTTTGGAGAAATGTCTGTTTAGTTCTTAGGCCCATTTTTTGATTGTGTTGCTTATCTTTCTGGAATTGAGTTATAGGAGTTGCTTGTATATTTTTGAGATTAAAATTATTTGTCAGTTGCTTCATTTGGTATTATTTTCTCCTATTCTGAAGGTTGTCTTTTCACCTTGCTTACAGTTTCCTTTGTTGTGCAAAAGCTTTTACGTTTAGGTCCCATTTGTTTATTTTTGCTTTATAGCATTGAAACATGTATATTATCATATGTGAAATAGATTTCCAGTCCAGGTTCAATGCATGAGGCAGGGTGCTCAGGGCTGGTGCACTGGGATGACCCTGAGGGATGGGATGTGGAGGGAGGTGTGAGGGAGGGTCAGGATGGGGAACACATGTACACCATTGGCTGACTCATGTGAATGTGTGGCAAAAACCACCACAATATTATAAAGTAATTAGCCTCTAATTAAAAAAAAAAGACTAAGAAAAAAAGGAATTAAAATTAAATAAAATTAAAAGTTCAATTTTTTAGTTGCATAAGCCACATTTCAACTGTTTATTGGCCATACATGCCTAGTGGGTAATGGTATTGGACTTCCCAAGATTAGAAAGACGTGATACAAGGAAGTAAGTGTCCAGAGCACAGAAACTTGAGCCTTCATCTGCCTGGTCTTATTAAAAGCCTTAGCTTCCCACTTGTCTCTGCTCTATTTTTTCTACTCTTGGGCCTAAAAAAGAGGATAATAAGCTATTGCTTCTTGACAACCATTTGGGTCAATCATATTTTGGAAGAGACAGCAAGGAAAGTTGAATTTTATGTTGATATTTGTTGCTCAGAGCAGACTTCCTGCTTTGAGAGGACCTACTCAGAGGGTGGAAGGAGAAATATTAACAATGGGCACCACCATAATGATCACGTGTAATCCTATAATCTTCACTGTGTTTGGAGGGCTACAACTCAGGCAGGGCCATCATAAATGAAATCAGTCTAGGAATGAACCCAAGAGAGAATATTATTGTGACTGATTTTTGCTCTTGGGAGGTCAGGTTCAGCTGCAGTGGGTGGTGACTGTGAAGCTGGAGTCCTTGCGAAGCAGGGCAGATTTATAGCAGTGTCCTGATTGCAGCAGCAGTTAAATAGATACATCTGCGTAAGGGAGCCTTCTCTAAATCTGTGACAAAGTAAATGTAAACACATCAAAAGTACAGTCCCTGTATCTTCTATTTGTGGGTAGTCTAGTTGAGATAAGACACAAGAAGACATATTGACATCGACACTGAAGTCAGTCATGTCTGACTCTTTGCGACCCCATGGACTATAGCCTAGAGGGAGGCTTTAATTATATATGATATAAAAGTGCACAACAGTATTAGAAAAATGATAAACTAGAAAATGATGAATTACCAAATTAATGATATTAGTAGTAAGGAATGTTGGAGGTCACATGAAAGGAGATTGTTATGAACTAGGTTCATCTGAGAAGACAGTGAAACCTGAATTCTTTCTTGAAGGATTTTTTTTCCCCCTAAAGTAAGAGTATAGATTGAATAGAAGTACTAGGTCAGAACAATGTTAGGATTTATTTGCTAGTATGGAGAATTCAGAAGTGAATTGTTGGAGCCAAAAATGTGAATAGGTCTGTTCAAAATGCTTTTTTCTCTAGACAATGGACAGCTTTTGAATGTTTGAATGACAGTATCAAAAAAACTGATTTTATAGGAGTGTAACTGTTAGAATGATACACTGGTAACAGAATTTTATAGTTTCCTGAGGTATTTCAATTTATTATTTAACAAAATCCTCATTAATAACTGTGAGAAAGTCAGGCAGGTGTAATTATCTTCTTTTTACAGAAAAAGATGCTAAGAATCACAACTAAGTTAGTTACTCAAAGTCACATGGCTAGTGAGTGGTAGAGGGGACTAGAATCCAGGTATCTTTGCACTCAGTCTAGGGTTCGATATCTCTAATATATGTCAGTATATCTTTTAGAGGTATATGCCTGCTAAGTCATTCTAGTTGTATTTGACTCTTTGCACCCCTATGGACTGTAGCTCAGCAGGCTCCTCTGTCCATGGGATTCTCCAGGCAAGAATACTAGAGTGGGTTGCCATGCCCTTCTCTAGGAGACCTTCCCAACCTAGGAATCAAACCCACAACTCTTAATCTGCATTGATAGATGGGTTCTTTACTACTAGTGCTACCTGGTAATCCCGTCTTTTAGAGGTAGAGCTTCTTAAAAATGATGAAATATCCCTGGAGATTCAAGTACTTTCTGATATACTGAGTAGGTCTATTGAAAGGGATTGCTTGATTTGGACTATCCCCAGGCAATATTATCAATAAGTTAAGCTGGCCATTGGTGTTTTCAGTTTCTTCAATTTTTCAACCACACTAAGCCCAAATTCGTCATGTTGCAATAATATAACCAGAGTGGTTAGGACCTCCTATTGCTGGGGCAAAACTCCTATCTCCTGACCATTTTGTGGACTTAAAATATATCTATTTCATGTCTCATTTTTTCTGGAAGTGCCCAGAAGTTTCTAGCAGAGGGTGGTTAACAGCTAATTGGTATTAACTTCTACCAGTAGTTTAATGAACTCATTTATTGCTTTCCTTTATAATAATGCTAAAACTCTTCAAATGCTAAGGGGGGGATTTTATCATTTCACAAAGTTTTGAGGTATAAGTCAGTAGAAATATTTTTATCCCTCTGTTCCTGCTCAGAGTGGTCTCCTTTCTTTCCCACAAGTACCTCGTTTTATACTACTTAGGAAAGTGGAAGTGGAAGTCACTTGGTTGTGTCTAACTCTTTGTGACCCCATGGACTATGCAGTCCATGAAATTCTCTAGGCAAGAATACTGGAATGGGTAGCCTTTCCCTTCTCCAGGGGATCTTCTCAACCCAGGGATCAAATCTAGGTTTCCCACATTGCAGGCGGATTCTTTACCAGCTGAGCCACAAGGGAAATTTCATACCACTTATGAGTTCTGATCAAATGCCAGCCTCTGACCAAGTGTCCAGGCTCCATTCAAGGAGCTTTTCACCCATTACTTTCCCACCTCTAACTACCCTGCATGTTAGCTATCAACATCTGGTATTCATCTGCTTTCAAAGTTCAGTGAACTTTCCAAGTGACAGCTGCTCCAGGATCTTCTCAGCCTAATTGTTTAAATTTAGAGGGCTACAACCCAGTTTTCAATCCTTTTTATTTTTGGCTGTGCTGGGTCTTTGTTTCCTTGCATGGGCTTTCTCTAGTTGTGGAGAGTGGTGGCTACTCCAGTTTTATGCAAGCTTCTCATTTCATTTTAATGGCTTCTTTTGTTGTGGAACACGGGCTCTAGAGTACTCGAGTTTCAATAGTTGCTGCACATAGGCGCAGTGGTTGCGACTTGTTGGTTCTAGGGGCACAGGCTTCAGTAGTTGCCACACAGGGACTCATTAGTTGTGGCTCTCAGGGCCCTAGAGTGGGCAGGCTTCAGTAATTGTGGCTCACAGGCTCTAGAGCGTGGGCTCGGTAGTTGTGTCACACAGGCTAAGTTGCTTCTTGGCATGTGGAATCTTCCCAGACCGGGATCAAACCCATGTACCCTGTGTTGGCAGGCAGATTCTTATCCACTGTGCCACTAGAGATGTCCCAGTTTTCAATTCTTACTACCAGTTTCCACGACTATATCCAAAACTTCCCTGGTGTCTCAGACTGTAAGGAATCTGCTTGCAATTCTGCTTGCAATTATTTGATTGAAACCCTGGATTCAATCCTGGGTTTGGAAGATCCCTTGAAATGGAAAATGGCTACTCACTCCAGTATTCTTACCTGGAGAATTCCATAGACAGCGGGGTTGGCAGACTCCATCCTTGAGGTTGCAAAGAGTTGGACACGACTGAGCGACTAACATTTTCACTTCACTTCTTCGTATCCAAAGCAGCCATATCCATATATGGCCTGATCTGCTGCTCTTGAAGTTTTTTTTTTTTCTTTTCTTTTCTTTCTCATGGTCAATATCATTTCTTGATAGATACAATGTCTTCCAACTAAAAAAATTACTACCAGCATTCATTATTCTTCAATGTCACTGCTGGTGAACTGATATTTTCTGCTAAAAGCTAAGTTCATCCATGTCAATTAAAGTTGGCCACCCTCTGAGATCTCATCAGTGGTTTTTCTTTTACTGAAGGTTTACCATTGAAGCTCCCTGTTTCTCCTCTTTTCTTTTTGTCTCATTCCATTGGTGGTGGATACAAGTCAATATGCAAGGTTCTTGCTTGAAGGTTATAATTCTACCAAGACAATTAAGAATAGATTGATACTTCGAAGAATAAATTCTTTTTATTTCAGAAGTAGCAGAATATTATTCCAGATGTGTTTTGTTTGAAACACAAGGCATAATTTATTTATTTAAAAAATTAGACAACACTAAAGACATTAGGTGAATTCACAGAACTCTATACATTTTTCCTCTTAAAAAAGTTTGTATATTTGGCTACACTGGGCTCACATTCCCACATGGTAACATTTGACCAGAACTGAGTATTAGTTATCCTCTTTCTCTGATTTACCAAAGCTTCCACTATGCATACAATATGTGCATTGCCAGTTATATGTGGTCTACTTCACCCATTAGTATTTCTGTGACTTCTCTGTTCATTATTAGCAGGGAGTCTTGGAAATTATTTTATTTTTGTAATTGAGTTAGGATCTCTAATACAATGCCTGGCATGTAGAAAGTATTTGTTACTTGATAAGTGGTTTTACTAACCCCACCACTTTAGCTATTGCTACTGTTTGTGTGATATCACTATTTCTATTCTCTACATCCTCCAGATCCTCAATAGAGGAGTGTTACCCTATAATCCTAAATGCTCTCAGTTCCTGAGGGGAGGGGAAACACCAGATTATTAAATCTTGCTGAGCCAGCAGAGTTATTAGCCTGATCATCTTTGAAGCTGTAGTTAATGCCCTGTGCTGGCCTTTAGATGCTTAGCCTTACCTTGAAATGGTCACTTAAAACTATAGTGTCTCATCTTAATTGGTGCAAAGATTATCTTTGATCTTGTGGAGGGGATCATATATTGTACCCTGATCCTCCTTTAGGACTGAAGGGCTTTTTTTCAGCTTCTGGGAGTGCTGCTTTCTGATAGATCTCTGCTGGGAATGGTCCTCAGCTAAAGAGAGCTGCCTTGATCAAATAAATAATGGCCCTTCACAGGGCAACTTATATCCACATCAAGTTCTAGAAAAAGCAAAGGCCTCACTCCCTCTCCCCACTGGGGATGATTTCTAAGGGCCATCTTAGCTTTAGAGCTTCCATGGGGCCTTGGTTGAGAATGTATTGTAACCAAGCCTCTTCCTTTCCTTCCCCTCCAAGTGTTAATATCTAGAGCACTCCCAGCAAATCCTGTCTTGGAGCCTACTGTCCAGGAAACCCAAGCAACTGCAACTGTTTACACTTAGGAGTCCTAATTAAACGTGTAGATTACTCTAGATTTTGCACCTTCTGAGTGTACATGCAATCTAGAGAGCTGAACAATATTCTGTGGTTGAAATAATTCCATAGTGATTGTAGGAAGAGGACAGAACACTAACATGTATATGAGATGACTCAAACTAGAGCCATAAATGAGATTATAACATAGTATTTTTTACAGAACAAGTGCCATCTATGAAGTAGTTCTGTGTCGAATTTATTTTGGTCTGTGTTTTTATAAAATTCTACTATTATAATAATAAAAGAGTAGTAACTTTTAAAACATAAATTGAACTTTTCATGTGTATATTTGAATATGTTATTAACACTTACAGGGAATTCTGTCCTGGGAATTTTGCTTCCTGACATTTACACTGAATATATTTTCCAGAAAATACAGTGATAAAAAGAGATAAAAAAAAGCTTGCTCTCTTTCCCTCTCCTTGCTGTATTAGAACACATTGAAATGTTTTTCACCATATTGAAATCTTTCATTGCCAGCTTACTTTTTATGAAGGAATTGCTTTTTGTGTAAAAAATTAGAACTTTTAAAATTAAAAATGGAAACTATATGATTAAATAGGGTTTTAGTTACTTAATAAAAAAGAGGGTATTAGATACAATAATATCTCTCTTAATAGGAGATAATGAGCAACATGGTAGACTTTGTTAGCAAAATTTCATTAGTGTAGTATTATTAGTTTTGTGAGAAGGGAATACTCCACTTATTTGAATAACACCAAGGTTGTATTTCCTGGAAATCTGGGCTTTATTACAAATGACATTATTTGAAATAATTAACCATACAAAAATGTTGCAAATGGGAATTAAGTTGCAAGACAACTTCATTTTTATTATATCATAAAATAAACATTTACTTTCTTATTTGTTGTGGTAATGACCTCACCCTCACTCTCTCTTCAAACTTCAAATTCCATCTCCTCTTCTTTTATTCAGAAAGAAAACTAACCTATTTCTTCTCCAACAAATTTCCAAAACATCCCTGGATATGAACTCACACCTTGACATTCCTCATGTTGGGTTCAATGGCTTCTCTCTGTCACTGTATATGGGCAGTCTCTGGCCAGGCATAGCATTTCATCAGCTCCTGCCTACCTAAGGGCTCTGCTCTGGTGGCTATTCTCCCTCTCTCTCCTTAACCAGTTATTCCTCTCCTGAATAATTCTAATCAGCATACAAATTTGCGATTATCCTCCCTTGACCCATTGTCCTACCACTGTTGCCGTATTGCTCTGATCTCTTTGAAAGCAAGGCTCAAAGAATTCTATACTTGCTTTCTTCATTTTTTTCCATTTCCAATTCTCTCTTTAACCCATTCCAACTAGTCTCTACTGAAAATCCACTAAAAATGAATGTAACAGTCAGTTTCCATCTGGTCAAGTCAGTGATCTCTTTTCTGTCCTTTCCTACTTAAAATATGTTTCTTTTATTGAATGCACAGAGTCAAACTCTCCTTTTTTTTTTTTTTTCCCTGCAGCTCTGCCAGCCTTTCCTCAAGCTCCTCATTGACTGTTCGTCCTGGTGCCAATCTTTAAATGTACAATGGCAGAGTTTAGTTTTTGCTCTTTTCTTTCTCCAGACCTTCTTCTAGGTGAGCTCATTCAGTTGTGTGCATGCATTGCTAAGTCGCTTCAGTCATGTTGGACTCTTTTAGACCCTACGGACCATAGCCCACCAGACTCCTCTGTCCATAGGATTCTCCAGGCAAGAATATTGGAGTGGGTTGCCATGCTTTCCTCCAGGGGGTCTTCCTGACCCAGGGATCAAACCCTGGTCTCACGCGTTTCCTGCAGTGGCAGGCAGATTCTTTACCACTGCGAGATCTGGGAAGACCAATTATAATGCATACAGAATTATTAACAGTTGAACAAATTCTGAGTTCTCATTATTTGCACATCAAATTTCTACAAACATATGTGCTCAGTTGTTAATATTTCTACTTAAATTATAATGATGATATTTAATGGTTCTATACAGTAGTTCTATAACTATGTAAAACTAAACCATCATATTTTTTAATCAAAATATTTTAATTAAACAGTTTATCTCTTTAAGTTCAATATAATTGTGAAATCTGTGTATTTTCAAGTACTTTTTTGGGCTATGTGTATTGAATCATTTTAGTCATGTCTGTCTCTTTGCGACCCCATGGACTATAGACTGCCAGGCTCCTCTTGTCCATTGGATTTTGCAGACAAGAATAGTAGAGTGGGTTGCTGTCCTCTCCTCCAGGGGATCTTCCTGACTCAGGAACTTCTTGTGACTCCTGTGGCTTCTGCATTGCAGGTAAATTCTTTATGGCTGAGCCACTAGGGAAACCCAAGTACTTCATTAGTAAAATGCAAATATTTTGAAGTTTGCATTTAAAATTGCTTGCATATGTTATATTGATAAAATAAGTAAGCACACTAAAGGTCAAATATTCTGTGTTGAGTTTAAGTATGGAGCTTACCTGTTTTTTGTTCAAACATTTTTGCCTTTGGCTTTTCAAAAACCATTTCTGAAAGAGTTGTCCAGTGGCAGTAATTTAAAACAAAACAAAAGACAAACATCCCTCATTCACTATATCAGATCTTCCTTCTTCCTATGTCTGTGGTTCTTTTCTATGCATTCATTGAAGTGACTTAAAAAAAAAAAAATAGTTGTTTGGTTTACCAGTCTCCTCTGGATTTCAGATGTAAAAAGCAGTTACATTTTCTGGACACTTACCTGCAGACAGGAGGAGGTGTGAAGAGTTTCATTGATGTTCTAGTGGTCACAGAGGTAAATGTATATCATTTATCTGGGGATAAATGTCATCATCTTTGTTCTGCAAGATCATATTCACTGTGCAAAATCTCAATTTTTAAAAGGAATGGAGGAGATAGAAAATAAGGTATTAACTGAACTCCTTTTTTGAGACTTAGTTATGTCTTTATGAAATTTCAAGTTACATTTTCTGGACACTTACCTGCAGACAGGAGGAGGTGTGAAGAGTTTCACTGATGTTCTAGTGGTCACAGAGGTAAATGTATATCATTTATCTGGGGATAAATGTCATCATCTTTGTTCTGCAAGATCATATTCACTGTGCAAAATTTCAATTTTTAAAAGGAATGGAGGAGATAGAAAATAAGGTATTAACTGAACTCCTTTTTTGAGACTTAGTTATGTCTTTATGAAATTTCATGTCACTGGTTTTCCCACTTATAATTATTAGGCACTCAGAAGTGACACTCAGATAACATCCCAAACTGTATTTGCATGGTGATAGCAGAAACAAAAGCCCAACATTTAACTAATAATTGTCTTATTAAAGGTTGTAGTCTTTGATTGAGCTGTACTTGAAATGGACAGTCCAGGGACTTTAGGATTTCAGAGTTTCAAAACTAAAATACTCTTTTAAAAGAAGAATCAGCTACTAGCCCTATGCTTTGTATGCTAAGTCACTTCAGTCATGTCCGACTCTTTTTGACCTTATGGATTGGCCACCTGGCTTCTCTGCCCATGTGATTCACCAAGTGAAAATATTGGAGTGGGTTGCCATGCCCTGCTCCAGGGGATCTTCCCAACACAAGGATTGAACCTGAGTCTCCTGCACTGCAGGTAGATTGTTTACCACTGAGCCACCAGGGAAGCCCCACTAGCTCTATGTTATATACGTTTCTGTTACAGAAGAATGTCTATTTTCTATTCATTCCATACTTTCTTCAAGATTCTTTTTCAGGAACAGAGGCCCCAAACAAAGTTAAATTGTGATTCATCTGGCTTTTGAACTGTTAACAAAATCCTCTTTCTGAACTCCAACTTAATTCTGCTATTGCTGCTTATTTTATGGCATTGTTTGGGAGATGTACTGGCTTCCCTGGTGGCTCAGATGGTGAAAATTCTGCTTGCAGTGCAGGAGATCTGGTTCAGTCCCTGGGTTGAGAAGATCCTCTGGAGAAGGGAATAACTACCCTCTCCAGTATTCTGGCCTGGAGAATTCCAACAACACCACAGTTCAAAAGCATCAATTCTTCGGCACTCAGCCTTCTTCACAGTCCAACTCTCACATCCATACAAGACCACAGGAAAAACCATAGCCTTGACTAGATGGACCTTAGTTAGCAAAGTAATGCCTCTGCTTTTGAATATACTATCTAGATTGGTTATAACTTATAACTTTTCTTCCAAGGAGTAAGTGTCTTTTAATTTCATGGCTGCATAAACCATCTGCAGTGATTTTGGAGCCCCCCAAAATAAAGTCTGACACTGTTTCCACTATTTCACCATCTATTTCCCATGGAGTGATGGGACCGGATGCCATGATCTTCATTTTCTGAATGTTGAGCTTTAAGCCAACTTTTTCACTCTCCTCTTTCACCTTCATCAAGAGGCCCTTTAGCTCCTTTTCACTTTCTGCCATAAGGGTGGTGTCATCTGCATATCTGAGGTGATTGATATTTCTCCCAGCAATCTTGATTCCAGCTTGTGTTTCTTCCAGCCCAGCGTTTCTCATGATGTACTTTGCGTATGAGTTAAATAAGCAGGGTGACAATATACAGCCTTGACGTACTCCTTTTCCTATTTGGAACCAGTCTGTTGTTCCATGTCCAGTTCTAACTGTTGCTTCCTGGCCTGCATACAGATTTCTCAAGAGGCAGGTCAGGTGGTCTGGTATTCCCATCTCTTTCAGAATTTTCCACAGTTTATTGTGATCCACACAGTCAAAGGCTTTGGCATAGTCAATAAAGCAAAAAAAGATGCTTTTCTGGAACCCTCTTGGTTTTTCCATGATCCAGCAGATGCTGGCAATTTGGTCTGTGGTTCCTCTGCCTTTCCTAAAACCAGCTTGAACATCAGGGAGTTCATGGTTCACGTATTGCTGAAGCCTGGCTTGGAGAATGTTGAGCATTACTTTACTAGCATGTGAGATGAGTACAATTGTGCGGTAGTTTGAGCATTCTTTGGCATTGCCTTTCTTTGGGATTGGAATGAAAACTGACTTTTTCCAGTCCTGTGGCCACGGCCGAGTTTTCCAAATTTGCTGGCATATTGAGTGCAGCACTTTGACAGCATCATCTGTCAGGATCTGAAACAGCTCAACTGGCATTCCATCACCTCCACTAGCTTTGTTCATAGTGATGCTTTCTAAGGCCCACTTGACTTCACATTCCAAGATGTCTGGCTCTAGATTAGTGATCACATCATCATGATTATCTGGATCTTGACGATCTTTTCTGTACAGTTCTTCCATGTATTCTTGCCGCCTCTTCTTAATATCTTCTGCTTCTGTTAGGTCCAGATCAGTTCTGTCCTTTATCGATCCCATCTTTGCATGAAATGTTCCATTGGTATCTCTAATTTTCTTGAAGCGATCTCTAGTCTTTCCCTTTCTGTTCTTTTCCTCTATTTCTTTGCATTGATCGCCGAAGAAGGCTTTCTTATCTCTTCTTGCTAGTCTTTGGAACTCGGCATTCAGATGCTTATATCTTTCCTTTTCTCCTTTGCTTTTCGCCTCTCTTCTTTTCACAGTTATTTGTAAGGCCTCCCCAGACAGCCATTTTGCTTTTTTAATTCCTCTAATAATCATTTCAGTGGGACCATTTGGACCTTCTCTTTCTTCTTGAGTCAAGTTTAGTAAGATAGTTTTCCAGAAATCTATTTCATGTAAGTTTTCAAATTTATTACCATTATATTTATGAGCAGATCAAGTAATTATGATGAACAGATAAAATTCATAATATTTTCTTTTGCTTTTAATATTTGCTGTTTATGCAATGGTGTCTTCTTTTTCTAACTCCTATTTACTCTTTATTTGTGACTTCTTTCCTTTTTATTTGTCTGAAAATGCCTTTATTTGATTTGATTCTTGAAAGGTAATTTTGCTAGGCACACAGTTCTAGACTTGAGGTCATTTTCTCTCAGTCTAGAGATGTTATTCCCCCATCTTCAAGCTCCTGTTGTTAAGACTGCTCCTCAGCTTAGTCCTTTTGTGGGTTTTCTCTTTCTTAGTATGTTCCCTCTCTTTGTATCAGTGTGCTGCAATCTTCGTAACTTCTCCTGACCAGTCTTCTAGTTCTTTAATTGTCTCTTTTACTATTTCTAATCTGCTCTTTAACTGTCCACTCAGCCTTCATTATCCATGGTAGTATCTTTCATTTATGAATTGTTTTGGTATTCATCACATCATTATTTATTTTTTATTTTATTTTCACTTCCTTAAATATATCATGTATAATAATTTAACATTTTGAATCTAATGATCTAATATCTAATGTACCAGGGAGCCTGAGTCTTATTTCTGCTGACTCTTCTCAGGGTGTTTGGGGTGCACTTTTGTCTGGAGAGCTTTTGTGTTTGCTTTGTAGAGATGGAAGATATCTCTATAGGCTGCTGTAGTGGTTGCGGCACTTGGATTTAATCTCTGCCTTTCGGTAAGCCCAAAGATTAATCTTGGGGCCCCATAAAGGCTCCTTATCCATCACCCCTCTACCACACTGTTAGTTCTCACAGTGTCCTCTTATGCACTCGCCTCTCTCCTGAAACCCTCACCAGGCCCTTATGCTTTCTCTCCTGGATTATGTCAGCAGCCTCCTTGCTGCCACTCTGCCTTGAGTCCCTCCCCATCCAATCCGTCTGCCCAATTCAACTTTCTTGAGCGCAATTCTGATTATATAGTGTGACCCCCTTAGGGTTGTATTGCTTGCCATGCTTTTGGCAGTGCTGCCCCTGGGTCATCTCTCTTGTGCCGCTCAGTGACTGCATAAGGATCAGCTGGTGTGCTTTCTGTCTAGCACCTTCCCTTGGCCTTCAGAGCGAATCCGAACACCCCAGTGCTGCCTTTACATCCTTCTGTTGCCATCTGTGTCCTGCCTTTGAGACTGTATCGCTTAATCCCTTACATACACCACAGTCTAAACAACTTGACATTTTCAGTCTTGAATGGATAATTCAGGCGTGAATGGATGAATGAGCCTTGGTCTGGGAGCAGCACCCACATCTAGTGGGTATGAGAGCCAGGATAGGGTGGATCATGAGGGGTGCGGTCCTCAGTCCACCCGCCAGGGGCCGTGTTCGCCCCACCAAGCTGCCTCCAGATTCCTAACCCACAGACACTATGAAGAACACTCTGTGAGTGCTGCTTTGGGCCACTAGCATTTGGAATAAATGGAATGCAATCTTCCTGAAAAAAAAAAATAGACTAAAAAAAAGCAGAAATACAAAATACCAAGCCTGAAATATCTTTGGGTAACTGTTTAGCCATGGATATGAGATGGGGTCAGGCAAAGGCAAGTGGCAGGTGGCCAAATATGTGTTTTCTTAGCACATGTCTTGGGCCACCTTCTGAAACTGCGAGCTGCTATTTGAAGACCATACTTTGTGAGCCCTTGTTTCACCCCAGTTTATTAACACCTCCCTGCAACTGGGCTCCTTCGATCACACAGAATTCGAGTGGACGCACCTGATGTCTGCCTATGGAATGCATGCACAGGGTCTAAAGCACCGGGGAGAAAAGAAAATAAGGCCCAGAGAGGGAAGGCTCTCCCGGTGGCTCAGACAGTAAAGGATCCGCCTGCAATGCGCGAGACCTGGGTTCAGCCCCTGGATCGGGAAGATCCCCTGGAGGAGGGCATGGCACCCCACCCCAGTATTCTTGCCTGGAGAATCCCATGGACAGAGGATCCTGGCGGGGTACAGTCCATGGGGTCACAGGGAGTCGAACATGACTGAGCGAATAAGCACAGCACAGAGAGAGGCCACACTGAGAACTCCCGTGAGCTTCGTGGTCTAAGATCACGGCGCTCTGGGTTGTAACTTGTCTCTGACCTGGCACATAAGCTCTTTGAGGCCCTAGGGCTGCCTGAGTCTCAGCCACATTTGTATCCCCGGACCCTAACACATCACTTGACACAAAAATATCTGTTCAATAAAGGTCTTATAAAGGAGTACACATTGAAGAACTGATGCTTATGAACTGGGTGCTGGAGAATACTCTTGAGAGTCTGTTGGACTGCAAGGAGATCCAACCAGTCCATCCTAAAGGAAATCAACCCTGAATAGTCGTTGGAAGGACTGATGCTGCAGCTGAAGCTCCAATACTTCGGCCACTGGACGCTAAGAGCTGACTAACTGGAAGAGACCGTGATGCTGGTGAAGACTGATGGCACAAGGAGCAGGGGGTGGCAGAGGATGAGATGGTTGGATGGCATCACCAACTCAAAGGACATGAATCCGAGCAAACTCTGGGAGACAGTGAAGGACAGGGGAGCCTGGCATGCTGCAGTCCTTGGGGTCCCAAAGAGTTGAACACGTCTTAGTGACTGAACAACAACAACAACAAAGGAATACACTAATGAACAATTTCCCTCAATATAGCCCAAACTCTAAGCCCATTGACAAGAGACAGAGGACAGAACTGGAATATCTAGTTGCTTCCACTGTGGTAGGTGTGACTTGCAACCCCATGATACAGGTCTGTTGGCTTGTCTATCATGGCAATAGAAACATTCTCAATTAGAATATTTAACAGTTTCTATGCTAGGCCAGATATCTGATGTCTTAATCCTTAATGTTTCATGAAATTCCGGGATATCTGTACGAAGGAGACCTTGCGTGGACACTGCCTTGCAGGAGGACCAAGTCAGAAATTCTGGGCAGAGGAAGCGAGCTCCAGGCATTGATGGATTCACAACGGTGTGTTTAAGGAGCAATTTCCAAACCCTGGAAGATGAATGATGTAGTAGTCAGGTGTTGGTACGCGCTGGCTTAGAAGGATTGCTCACTTTCTGAACGACAAGGAGGTGTGTCTGATAAATGTAGTGGACACAGGGCAGGCAAACATATTTTTATTTGCACTCCCTGCCTGATGAGAATCTGGTCCTGATTGGTCCTGATGAAAATCTGATGGATGTCATGGAGACACCACAGTGATGCCTTGGTGCCATGGCAAAGACGTTCACTTGGGGTCAGAGGCATGGCTGGACTCTCACCATCATGGGTCACCAGTGGGGTGGACAAGACACATGCCCTTTCAGGGCCTCGATCTTCTCCCTGTAAAATCGGAGTGGTGCCTCTGAGGTTATTGTGGGATGTGGAACAAAATGCTCACTGCTCCAGAAAACTGGGGGAAGCGTTATTTTACTTTGCTTTTCTCTTTCCTCATTTCCCCTTTGTTTATGGAAACCAAGAGGCTGATATTTTCCTCCAGGTCTGTTGTGCTTGAATGAATGCTCTCCTCCATCACCCCAAGTAGGCACGAGCACGCCTTCTCCTTCATTGTATTTCTGTATCAAGTCTTTTAAACATCGTGTGCACATCGCCATTGTATAATGGGTATTGTACAATGTCACAGTGAAGAGACACACTCAAATGTGTAGCTTAAAAAGGAACGAAAGAGCCACAAGCCAACCGAAGTCAAAACAAAATTTGATGTCGGATGACAGTCTGAGACACACGCTGTCAGTACCCTCCTGGAGTTGGTCCTGATGGCATTTGAACTTGGTTATTTCTCCACACGAAACAGAAGAGCATTTTAATCTACTTTGCTGCATAAGAATGCCATGACAGTGTGTACAGAGAGTGCTGAACTCTTTGAATGCATGATTATTTAAAAAACTAGCTAGAACCAGAGATGGTGTGTGTGGACACAGACTGATTTGCATAACTAGGCATAAACCATAGAAATAACTTGGAGGCAGGCTAGTAAGGGATCATAATTAAATAGCTGATGATCTGCTTAGCCCAGGAGTGACATCGCTTTGTTTTGCTTTGATAAACAAAATAGAGCTTAAGATAAACAACTAGGAGCTTAAGAAATTATGTGAAAAAATTATGAAGTCCTTCAGGACAGTTGCAACAATAGAATGAACAAAGAAATGAACAGAAGGAAGGACACTTCAGACAGCTTATATTTTTGAGATGATCACATTCAGGATAGATGACCATGGTTCTTAGGTCAGGTGTTTTGAGGTCTTTTAAAAGGTTTTAAGGAGATCAAACTGGTCAACCTAAAGGAAATCAACCCTGAATATTCACTGGAAGGACTGATGCTGAAGCTCAAAAACTTTGGCCACCTGATGTGAAGAGCTGACTCATTGGAAAAGACCCTGATGCTGAGAAAGATTGAGGGCAGGAAGAGAAGGGGGCAACAGAGGATAAGGTGGTTGGATGGCATCACCAACTTCATGGACATGAATTTGAGCAAACTCCAAGAGACAGTGAAGGACAAGAAAGCCTGGTGTGCTGCAGTTCATGGGGTTGCAAAGAGTCAGACACGACTTAGTGAAAGAACAACAGCAAAGGCTTGAGAATGCTTTGAAGTTTCTTTTATGACTTTTAAGATTAAACATACTCTCAAGTTTGTAATCAAATCAGGATTCAGACTCATAAAAGTTAATTATTTCATTTACTATTGAACAATCCATGGCCAGTTGTTCTGATCTAAAATGGAAAGTTGGAGGTGATTTTGTGTCAGACTTTACTCTGAAATGTTCACAGAAGAAGGTGACTCTAATAAACTGGGGAGACAGGTGAATGCGTGTGTATTTTAAGAGGAAGGAAGGAGGAAGGGAGAGAGGAAGAAAACTACCCTTTGGCAAGCCTTATGAGCTTCTGCTTCTCCTGTGATCATTTTATTAAAACCAAATCCAAAAGTGAAATCCTGAAATGACAGAACATCCTAGTGGAGAATTAATGACTAGGGTAAGGCCAGTACGACTTCGGGTATTGCCAGTTCTCTTTTTTCCTCTATTCCCTCTCATCCAGTTAGTCAGAAAATCATCCGACCTGTGTCTTCAAGCTGTTCCCAGGCTCTCATTGTTCTCATCCCCTCCATGGTTGTCCTTTCAGTCTTTCCTCACCTGGATCATCAGAGTTTCCTTACGGGTCTTTCTGCTTCTATGTAAATCTTGTGGTCACTCTTATGATGAGACTCCTCCATGCACCGCTTCGCAGAATAAAAGCCCAAGCCCTTACTGTAGCTGCAGCATCCTTACTATGATGGTCCTTATCTTTAAAACTCATCTCCTGCTAACTTGTAATCACTGCTGTTTTTAGTGTTTTAGAGCTGAAGCAGTGTCAGGCATGAAGAAGATACACAATACATATTGATTGAATGGACAAATGAATGGCAACTGGTCAATCAGCATTTCCTGGAAGTTAGTCTAGTCAAAGCTATGGTTTTTTCAGTAGTCATGTATGGATGTGAGAGTTGGACTGTAAAGAAAGCTGAGTGCCAAAAATTGATGCTTTTGAATCATGGTGTTGGAGAAGACTCGAGAGTCCCTTGGACTGCAAAGAGATCCAACTAGTCCATCCTAAAGGAAATCAACCCTGAATATTCATTGGAAGGACTGATGCTGAAGCTGAAAGTCCAATACTTTGGCCACTTGATGAGAAGAACTGACTCATTGGAAAAGACCCTGATGCTGGGAAAGACTGAAGGCGGGAGAAAAAGGGGATGACAGAGGATGAGATGGTTGGATGGCATCACTAACTCAATGGACATGAGTTTGAGTAAACTCTTGGAGTCGGTGAGGACAGGGAAGCCTGGTATGCTGCAGTTCATGAGTCGGACATGATTGAGTGACTAAACTGAACTGAACTGAACTGAACTCTATGCTTGGTACTATGATGACCTTTTTGGGTGGCAGACAGGATATAAATGTAAATCTTTATTCTCATACTCCTACAGATGGGGGCAGGTACTGGTCAGGGCTCATAGGTTATGTGGGATAGACACCCCACTCCAACTTAGCCAAAAGAAAATTTGTCTCCCAGAAGCAATCTTCAGGAAGTGCAGGGCACAGGTTGGAGCCCAGGACTTGCCCACCTGCGCAATTCTTTCTCTCTAATTAGTTGTCCTCCACTTGGGCATGTTTGAGGAAGGGCATATTTCAGCCTACCTCAGACTTTTTTCACCAAGTCCAATGAGAAAAGTCATGATTTGATTGACCTGGCTTGAGCCACTGGCAATCCTTGGATCAAATGCGGTGGGAAAGAAGGTAGTTAAGAGGGGAGCTCCACCAGAGCCCCTTGGAGTAGAAGAAGGGGTTACTGTTCCTGAAATAAAAGCAGAGAGGAGGGAATGCTGCGTAAAACCAAGGCTCCATGAATCGGTGGGGAAGGATTTCAAAACTAGGGAGTAATTAAACATCAAAATGATTGCAAATTACAAGAGCTCTGGGAGCTCATAGACCTTGCGGGATAAAGGAAGAACGAATCTTCACGGGGACCCAGGAGAAAGTTTCCAGAAAGGCAAACCGTAGGTTTCCGCCTTTGCTGGGTGCTCACGGAGGCAAGAGGTACCTGCCAGGGCTTAATGGCTTGGATGCGTTTCCTTTCCGAAAAGAGACGCTGCGTTTCACTTTTTCATCAGTCTAGAATTCGTCTGACAACCTTTCCTCTCTGCAGAAGGACACGGGTCTGGGGGCCGTCACAGTGGAGGGCTACTTTCGACCTCAGGTTGTGAGCTGCAGCCCCATCAGGTGGCCTCGGGAGGCTGCTGGCGACCCCGGCGCCTGGGCACAGAGCGCGGACCGGCCAGCTGCAGGCGTCCGGGTCGCCTCCAGGGGCGCTCCCAGTTCGCTTCCAGGCGGGGAGCTGACCACAGACAGGTGGAAATCTGCATGAGGAACCCTACTAAGCCGTGTTATCATCATAGAGATCGGAGTCTTCGAGTATAGGCAAGCGCCCGCCTTTCTTTGCGCGTTTACAGAACGCTTTCTTTGAACCCAGTTCACCGGCTCCGCACAAGACAGCCGGGAGTAGAGGTGTCCAAGGACACGAAACCCCCTCTCTAACACGGGGAAGTCGGGGGTGAGCCTCAGGGACGACGGCCGCGTGCTGATCGAGGTGAAGGAGCCTGGCCAGGGTCCCCACCAGGGACGCCAGAGGTCTTTATTTAAGGTGACAGAGGGCACACCTGGGCTTGGCGACGACTGGACGTGACGGGCCCTTTCCTGAGCCAGCAAGCCAGAGGAGGTTAGACACCGGGGCGCCCCCCAAGCCCTGCGTTTTCAAACCCGCCCAGCGGTTTCCCGCCTCTCTCAGGCACCCCAGCCCCGGCCTCGCGCCCCGCCCGCCTCGGGCCACCACCCCCGCCGCCCTTGCGCCGGCAGGGGGAGCCCGCGCGCGGCTAAAAGGCGCGGCCGGCGGCCGGCGGCCTCAGTGCGGAGCGCGGCGGCCGGGGCGCGGGGCCGGGAGCTCTCGGCGCGGGGCCAGGGGCGCGCGGGCGCGGCGCAGAGCGCTCAGACGCACACCGACGGCGGGGACCCGACGGCAGCCCCTCCGCACTCCCGGACTCTCGCCCAGCGCCTGCCCGCCCGCCGCCCGGCCCAGTCGGCCGCGCACCCCGGGGCTCGCGATGGCCCCCAAGGTCGGGGCGTCCCAGGGCGCGCGGCGCCCGCTGCCCTGGGCGGCGCTGCTGCTGCTAGCTGCGCTGCTGCCCGTCTTCTCCCCGGCGGGGGCTGCTCCAGGTACGCGCAGTCCCGCGCTCTGCCGCCGGGCTCTCGCGCCCCTCTGTCCACTTTCCATGCGCCCCTCGACCGCCTGTCGCTCCGGGCACCGCCGCCCTCCCTGCTCTGTACTGGCTGCATGTCGTGTCCCTAACCTGTGCGTCCTCATCGCTCGCGAGTCCCTGCGTGGAGGGGCGACTGGGGACGAGGGGATCCCGGTATTCGGTGCCTCGCGCGCCGGAGGCGAGGGCAGGGATACGGTTAGTCGCAGGAGACCTCAGCTTCCTCGGTTTCAATTTTGCCGTCGAATGCCCGGAATCGGACATTCCAGGAACATTCAGGCAAAGAAAAGCCTGAAAAATAAAAACAAAGTGGGGGGCGCGGGAGGAAAAGAAAAGTGACTTTCCGGCGCTGCGGCAGGAGTGAAGGCGACGCTTTCCTTCGCCCAGAATTTCCCCCCTGCCCCGGGGTATCCTCCTTTTCCTCCTGTTCACCTGACCCGAGGCACGGATGCCTGGTGTGTGGTGGACGGTTCCCAGGAGACCAGGGAGGCGGACAGGCAGGACACGTCCACGAGCGCGCGGGGAGAGCCCTGAGCCGCCGCGGGGCGGTCGGGTACCTCGGTGCCCAAGGAGAAGCTCGCCTCTTAGGGTGCATCTCAGTGGGAATTTGGAGCTAGGAGGAGAGAGAGGAAGCCGGGAGTCGGTTTGGGAGGACCTCACCCTTCCCCTAAGGCTGAGGCTGGGCACGGGGTGAATGCTTTCCTCGGGGGCTGAAACGTGAGCAACTGCGTTTTCCGAAAATGCCAGCGCGCTGTGTTCACATTTCTCATAGGTTTCCCGCAGAGAGAGAGACAAGGGTTTTCATCTCCAAGCCGTTGGTGGCCTTTGTTTCCACCTCCTGTGCAGGCATTTTCACACGACACTGTGTGGATTTTATTTATGTCATCTGTTTGTAGGAATCCAAGAAATGGACATTTTTATTGATGCTGTTCACTCCCAGCTGGATTATAAAAAATTCAGACGCGATTCCAAGGAGGGCTACTTGCTTTGTGAGACTGTTGTGTCTCGATTGCCTCTTACTACAAGTGGAAGGGGGAAAGGGCCACACTGCTTGCTGACTCTTTTTGGTGGGTGCCTCGTGTGTGACGCTTGCTTCAGGATTATGCCAAGTGCTGAGATGCCACTTGTTCATAAAAGGCGGTTCCAGCTGTGGGTTTTTTCCACTCTGTTAGCTACTTCTAGGAAAGCATTGTCTGAATATTTTTTATAGTATTTTTTATCAATAATAAGACTATTTAAAAACCTTTTGCCACCCCCCCAACCTACAACCCATGGC
>SJYC01034845.1:0-62882 GCA_006408675.1 Madoqua kirkii
AATCTTATGAAGTCACATTTTTCTCACAGTCTACTTCTTGGTCACTCATAGTGTATGATTAAAACAAGCTGTGAGTTTCACCTATATTTCATAAACTCAAATCTTACATGCACCTATGCTTAATGCTTCATTCTGCTTGTTTTTCTTGTGCTTTATGGCAGATTACAATAGGGCTTTGGACAAAATTATAGTTGTAAAAGATTCTTTTTTTTAATGGTTTTTAGAAGCTTTTATTTTCAAGGAGTTGTAGAGTCCCTTAGCAATTATAAGACGTGATGCAGAGAGCCGGTGACCGTCTCCTGGTTTTTCCTCCAGGTAACATCTTGCAAGGCCACAACACACTGCTGACATTGGTGCTATGTGTTGACTTTATCCAGCGCACACCAGCGTCATGTGCTTTTGTGTGTGTGTGTGTATGTGTAATTTCACCAGATGTGTAGCCTGTGCTACCCCCATAGTCGAGATACAGAACGTTCCATCAGAAGGACCCCTCCCACTCCGCTTTGGCAGCCACGCCCACCTCCCTTCTTACCCGCTTCTTGGCAACCACCACTCCATTCTCCATCTCTGTAATTCTGTCATTTCAAGAATGGCATATCAGGGACTTTGCTGACAGTCCAGTGATGAAGGCTCCATGCTTCCTCTGCAGGGAGTGCCGGAGGGGGTCTAATCCCTTGTTGGGGCACTAAGATCCCCTAACTGTGTGCATACTGTGTGGCATGACCAAAAAAAAAAGTCACATCATATCAATGGACTTGTACATATAACCTTCTGGGATTGGCAAAAGCCTGATTTTAAGAAGTATATGTGTTAGTCCTTTCTGCTTGAGATCACAGCAGTTAGTTTGCCCATACTTTCTGTGTGTACTTGGATCCTCGGTGAGGAATCTGGCATGGCAGGGAAGGGTCACGCCCACCCTGGTCCATGCCATCGTACCCGGATTACTGCAGTAACCTTCTCACTGGTTCTCCTGCTCCTGCCCTCTCCCTCTACACTCCGTTTTCAACACCCCCAGCACAGTGGTTCTCATGATGCATGAAGTCCTATAACCTTCTGTCTCTCTCAGATAGAAAACCAATTCCAAGCAAGTGCTTGCGGCTACATGTACTCATCTTCCACACCAGGCCCTCCCTCACCCTCAGCATCCATCCCCAAGCCTCCTTGCTGCTTCCTTGTGTACTAGGTACCGGCCCCGCCCCCCCTCCGGCCCCAGCCCCAGGGCCTTTGCACTTGCAGTTCCATTGGCCTGAACAACTGTCCATAAACACATATGGGATGTCCCTCATTGTCTTCAGATTCTTTAGGGGGTAGCATCTCATGAGGTCTCACCTGACCATGCTCCACAGTTTAACAGTGTAGTCTTACCCCTACCCTGCACTGCTTCTTATCCCAGCTTAATTTTTCATAACCTCTGTCTCTACCTGAGAGTGTGTGTGTTTCACTTGTATGGTGGTAACTGCCTGTCTTCCTCCTCTGGAACCAAAGCTCTGTGATCATATGATGTTAGGTCACTTTTGTTCACTGAAGTCTCCCCATTGCCTGGAATGCTGTCTGGAAATAGGGGATGCTTAGTGGATATTCACTGAATGATCCGATGTGCTTTCTTTGGTAGTAATTACATATGACATTTGTTGTTTGTTGTTCAGCCATTCAGTCATGTCCGATTCTGCGACCCCATGGACTGAAGCACATCTGGCTTCCCTGCCCTTCACCATCTCCCACACTTTGCTCAAACTCATATCCATTGAGCTGGTGCTGCTATCCAACCATCTCATCCTCTGTCGCCCCCTTCTCCTGCTGCCTTCAATCTTTCCTAGCATCAGGTTCTTTTACATGGTAGGTATACTGATTTACTAGTCCAAACGGCAACCCACTCCAGTACTCTTGCCTGGAAAATCCCATGGACTGAGGAGCCTGGTAGGCTGCAGTCCATGGGGTCGCAAAGAGTCGGACATGACTGAGTGACTTCACTTCACTTCACTTCACTTCACTTCACTTCACTTCACTTCCAGTGAATATTCAGGATTGATTTCCTTTAGGATAGACTAGTTTGATCTCCTTGCCATCTAAGGGACTCTCAGGAGTCTCCTCCAACACCACAGTTGGAAAGCATCAGTTCTTCGGTGCTCAGCCTTCTTTATGGTCCAGCTCTCACACCCATACGGCACTGCTGGGAAAACCATGGCTTTGACTCTGCAGACCTTTGTCAGCAAAGGGATGTCTCTGCTGTTTAATATGCTGTCTAGGTTGGTCATACTTTTCTTCCAAGGAGCAAGCGTCTTTGAATTCCGTGGCTGCAGTCACCATCTGCGGTGATTCTGGAGCCCAAGAAAATAAAGGCTGTCACTGCTTCTGCCTTTCGTGTGTGTTGACCTGACGCCAGCTTGGTGTGTAGGATGGTGGGTGTGGGGCGGGTGCGTGCGTCCCTCTCACCTGAACCAGTGGTTTTGAGGAGTGCTGGCTTGTGTTGGAAGCCCCACCTGTGGTGAGAGTGAAGAACTTTATTTACATGGTTGTTGTTTCGTCACTAAGGGGTGCCCAGTTCTTTGCGACCTCATGAACTGCAGCACACCAGGCCTCCCTGTGTTTCACTGTCTCCTGGAGCTTGCGCAAACGCATGTCTGTTCATTTGGTGGTGGCATGCAACATCTCATCTTCTGTCACCCCCTTCTCCTCCTGCCTTCAGTCTTTCCAGCATCAGGGTCTTTTACATGGTAGACACACCCATTTCCTCGGGCTGCCAGGACAAGGGGCCACAATCTGCATGGTCCCTTAAACAATAGAAGTTTACTCTTCCATAGGTCTGGAGACTAGAAGTCTGAAATCTGCAGGGCAAGGTGGTACTCTTTCTGAAGGCTCTAGGGAAGAATCCTTCCTTTCCTTAGCTTCTGGAGATTTCCAGAATCCTTGGTGTTTCCTGGCTTGTGGGCGCATCACTCCGTCTGTCTCTCTTGTCTTGTCACATGGCATTCTCCCTGTTGTCGGCTTATGAGGATATTGGCATATGGAATCAAGGCCAACCCTAGTCAAGCGTGAGTCCATCTTAATGTGATTACATCTGCAAAAACCTGTTTCTAAATCCCATCCACAGGTCCTGGGTGTTAGGACCCAACATATCTTTCTGGAGAACACAGTTCAACCCACGACATGTGGTATGCCTACATACCAACACGATTCCTTTCTAGTAGGTGAAAGAATTCACACAGCCTCCGACACTGGCCTGGAGCTGAGATGTGGGCAGACACGAGTCACTGTGTTGCATTGTGTGCTGAACTGTGAACCCAGAGCTTCAAACACCTACACACATTCAGTGAGCTGCATTCATAGGTCCAGCCTGGCTACAGCCTTCATTCATAAAGTCAGTGATTAAATAGTTAACTCAGGGAAGTCCCCCGAGAGGGAAATGGCAACCCACTCCAGTGTTCTTGCCTGGAGAATTCCATGGACAGAGGAGCCTGGGGGGCCACAGTCCATGGGGTCGCGAAGAGCTGGACACGACTGAGTGACTTTCGCTCCCTCACTCGGGTCTCCTAGGGACAAGTAACTCTGCTCGGCTCTAAGGCACAGGCTGTAAAGATTTATTAAAGGAGCTGGAATTGCTGTAACAATGAATAATGGCATCGAATGTGATCATCCAATGTAAGATCATCTAGTACTTTCTAACAACTTCCACCTGCCAGAGAGTATTAAGTTCTGAACATTTTTACACTGATGTACCTAGAATTGTAAGATTGATGAGTGAAGTCGCTCAGTTGTGTTGGACTCTTTGCGACTCCATGGACTGTAGCCTACCAGGCTCCTCTGTCCATGAGATTTTCCAGCCAACGGTACTGGAGTGGGTTACCATTTCCTTCTCCAGGGGATCTTCCCAACCCAGGTATCAAACCCGCGTCTCCGCATTGCCGGCAGATGCTTTACCATCTGGGCCACCAGGGAAGGTTGATAGGGGAACCGCCAGATTTGTCCGAGGACTTGGCCTGGTGGGTGCACTTTGCAGTTGATGCAGTCTGCGTTGTTTTCCTGTGTAGTAAAAGTTGGGATGTGTGACTGTCTTTTATCTGGGTTGTGTTCCCTAGTGGAGATGTCCAGGTGGCAGCTTGGTTTTCCCAGTGTGTCTGACTCCCTGACACTCTCTGTGTCATGGAAAGCCACCACGTTATCTTTCTAACCATCCCTCGGCCCTGCTGCTTTTAATACCATTTTCTATGGGCTTCCCTGGCGGCTCAGCTGGTAAAGACTCGGCCTGCAATGCGGGAGACCTGGGTTCGATCCCTGGGTTGGGAAGATCCCCTGGAGAAGGGAAAGGCTACCCACACCAGTATTCTGGCCTGGAGAATTCCATGGGGTTGAAAAGAGTTGGACACAACTGAGCGACTTTGACTTCACTATCCTACCCAACAATTTCTTTTGATTATTTTCTAATAGACTGGGAGGGTTGAAGCATCTTCTTATGTTGAATAACTCTCAGAATCCACAAGTGTACCTACGGATATCGATGCAAACCACAGTGAAAGGGAAGAGAAAAGAGGGACAGAGAATATGATGCCCCCTGCCTGAGACCTGGGCCGATCCTGTCTTACAGTTGTCATGACGACGCTTTGACTCTAACACCCAGGAAGGAAAACCTCTGGGAGATGAGACGTGGCTAATGTCTGAGCGTGTTGTGTGTCTCTTTTTTGTCTCAGAGATCCCATGAGAGGTCTCTGGGGTGAGTTCCACAGGGTCCACTGATGCTCTGAAGTAGTAATGAGTTTTCATTTCAGGGAACAACTCAGGAACATTCTGAGGGATAAAGGGCAGACTGGATGAGAGTTTTAAGAGATTCAGTTCAGTTCAGTCACTCAGTCGTGTCTGACTCTTTGTGACCCCATGGACTGCAGCATGCCAGGCGTCCCTGTCCATTGCAACTCCCAGAGTTTACTCAAACTCAGTGTCCATTGAGTCGGTGATGCCATCCAACCATCTCGTCCTCTGTAGTCCCCTTTTCCTCCTGCCCTCAATCTTTCCCAGCATTGGGGTATTTTCAAATGAGTCAGTTCTTTGCATCAGGTGGGCAAACATTTAAGAGATTAAATGTCTTCTTAGAATTCAAGCTGTGGAGAGCATGGCCAGCGGCCCACTTGTGGGAACACTGAGACCACACTTTGTTCTCTGGTCATCCCAGCCTGGGGAGGACTTCTGACCCTTGATAATGTATATTGTTCATCGCACTCAACTGGTGTTTCACATTGGATGCCCTTGTTCCTCTTAGATGCCGACAGGGTGCTGCCCTCAGGAGACTGAACACCTCTGCCCTTCATGCACATCTGTGATTGCTCCTCTTGTATCCCAGGGCAGTGCCTTGCTCAGTAACCCCATGTCACCCAGTTGACACATTCATAGCTGTTTACTCTGGAGGTGGGCTTCCCAGGTGGTTCAGCGGTAAAAAATCTGCCTGCCAGTGCAGGAGATGTGAGTTTGATCGCTGGGTCAGGAAATGCCCCTGGAGGAGGAAATGGCAACCCGCTCCAGTGTTCTTGCCTGGAGATTCCCATGGTCCACAGGGTCACAAAGAGTCAGACATGACTGAGCGACTGAGCATGCAAGCACCTTTGAAGGTGGGGGAACCTGTTGGGGTTTGACTGGGGAGAACCATCTAGTCATGGGAGGGACTGAAGACTATTTTAGACACATCACTGATAGGCAGACTGAATAGGGGAAATGGGATTAGATGACCTAACTTTCCAGATTTAAAAATTCTAGTAAGTACATTCTGTGAATTAACTCCCAAGAACGAGGAAGGTGAAACCCCAAGGCCCAGTGATGCTCTCTGAGGACGGAGCGTTGGCCCAGAGCCCAGGTACTGGGAATCCTGCTGGGTCATTTTCTTTTGGGTGGAAATTGGTGACATCAATCCCGTGGCTCTTCTTCCTGTATCTCATATTGTTGAGTGCTTTATGATTGTCTTTCACATTTTATTCTCACATCAATCCTTTGAGGGTAGCTGTAGCAAAGGCAGAAATTAAGTTCAATATTTTCAGAGTGAAACTTCAGTGGCATATCTGCTTGGTTTGGGGCTTTGAATAGGGAATATATATAGTTGTGCTCAGTCATGTCTGACTTTTTGCAGCCGCATGGACTGTAGCCTGCCAGGCTCCTCTGCCTATGGAATTTTCCAGGCAAGAATACTGGAATGGGTTGCCATTTCCTTCTCCAGGGGATCTTCCCAACCCAGGGATTGAACCTGCATCTGCCTGGAAAGCACTTGAATAGGGTGGGCATGACCTATTTACAAGTGGAGAAAAATGGGCTCTTCTCTGCCTTTACTTGACACTGGTGGATATTCGCTTCTTCTTGAAAATCTCTCTACCCGTGTCTGCCATGATACAGCCTGAATCCTGATTCTCTATTTTATCACTAATATTTCAGATTTAAAACAACTTTGAGTCGTCTTTTAGACATCAGTGTTCTTTGGGTTCCATCAGAGATGCTAAGTAGACGGTTGAATAACCCTGGTGCTCAGAGGAAAAGCCATTTGGGAGCCATCAGCACATGAATGGAGTTTTCAATCCTGGGACTGGATGTGCTAACTTAGAGAAGGCCCTGGAAGTGCACGCAGAGAAGAGAGTGGTCCAGAGCGGGGGTTTGGAAGCACTTGAATGTTTGAGTCCTGGCAAAGGGGGAGGAGCTGAGAAAGGAGACCAGCGATGGGGAAGAGAAACCAGGGAGCAGGCTGCCCTAGAAGGCGGGAGACTGTGGGGCTGGAGGACAGGAGAGGTGCTTTCAGGACGAGCATCATTCATGTGGCTGGAAGTAGGGTAAGTCTGGGACCAGGAACAAGGATTCAGCAGCATGAGGTCCCCCTGAGACTGACAGGAGCTCGCTCAGTGCCATGAGCTCGCATGTCTCTGTGAACTCAGCTTCCACTGAGGGCTTTCAGTCTCATACCCTTGGCTCTGATTTCTCTCCAGGGCTCCATTTATTCTTTGCAGCTACAGTCAGGGCTGAGAGGCAACCAGACATAGCAGGCATGGTCTGTGGTTTCAGATTCGCCTGGCTGTGACCGCTGTCACTTCGTAGCTGCGTGCGCTCGGCAAGTCTCTCAACTCTCTAAGACTCAGTTCTTTCGATTTTGGTTTTGGTGGTGCTGGGTCTTTGTTGTGGCGTGGTGGGCTTTCTCTAGTTGCATCATGCAGGCTCCCCAAGTGGCTCAGTGGGGAAGACTCCATCTGCCAAGCCGGAGACATGGGCTCGATCCCTGAGTCAGGATCGAGGGGAGGAAATGACAACCCACTCCAGTGTTCTTGCCTGGAGGATGCCAAGGACAGAGGAGCCTGGTGGGTTACAGTCCACTGGGTTGCAAAGACTCTGACATGACATGCTTGGCCTGCATGTATGAACTCTTTTTAACCACCTGTGTATCCCCAGTGCAGAGCTCAGAATCTGACACCTAGTAGGTACTCAGTAAATATCTGTTGCAGAAGTAAATGGCTGGCCTTAGCGGGCATGTAACCAGTGTTCCTTGCCTTTCTCCTCCTTTACCGTGGTCCCTCTGCAGTACTTGAACTGTTTGCTTATTGGCTGTGTTGTGAATGTTTCCATCTCCGCTGTTAGTTTATTTCCCTCTAAACCCATTCATAACCAGTAAGCTATTATCTGAAATGTTAAAAGATTTTAAATGTGAAAATATATTTTAAAAAGTGATTATCCTCAGCTGTCAGCCGTCGGGTTGTCACTGGATCTGTGCAGCTGGCTTCCGGTCCTGTCAGCTTCAGTCCCCCTGTTTTGTACCTTCATCTCCGTAGCATTTTCTTGGCCTCTCTTCTAAGGGTATTTTTTAGGGAGCTCTGAGTAAGATGAGTGGTGATTTTAGCGACAGTAATGCCCAAGTATTTAACATAGTTAGACAATGACTTTCACATTTTGGGACAAGGAATGAATTTTCAAGGAGTTTTTTTTGGCTGGTGTGTCAAGCAGTTTGTAGTAGGCTGAATTTAAGCTGGACCAGCAAACAATGATTATTCTTTAAGAAACTATTTCTCAGCCGCGAACTGAATTTGAAGAATGTGCAAAAGATCCCACAAAAACCTGAGAAGGACTGGTTTCTGGGTTTCTGCTGCTGGTCAAGAGCAGGCAGGAGTCCTGTGTTCCCTTCTCTTACTTAGGCATTTTCTTTTCAAGGTCCTTTGTTTTCTTACGGTTGTCATAAATATCTATGGAATCCCTCCAATTTCATTTCCCTAAACCATTCTGGGGCTTCCCTGGTGGCTCAGCTGTGAAGAATCCACCACCAATGCAGAGGACACTGGTTCCAGAGGTCAGTTCGAGCCCTGGGTCAGGAAGATCCCCTAGAGAAGGAAATGGCAACCCACTCCAGTAGCCTTGCCTGGGAAATCCCATGGCAGAGGAGCCTGGCGGGCTACAGTCAACAGGGTCGTCAAGAGTCGGATACGACTGAGCGACTAAACTTTTACTTTCATTACACATGGCATTGTCCCTTAAGGGGACATGACTGAGCAACCAAACTGCCACCATCCAACCATTCTGGAAAGTTGGTGGTTTCGATGGGAAAATTCTTGTTTTTGTCTTGAAACAGTAGCTTTTGCTTACATTGCTTCCTGAATAAAATGGCCAAGGGCTGTAAAACCTTAACTACTAATGATCAAGGTCTGCCAGCTCTGCTGCTTCAGTTCACTCTAATTTCTGGCTGCATCAGTGTCCTCACTCAAGTCCGTGGCATACGGACATCGACATTGTCAAAATCAAATTCCTGGAGTGGATCCCTTAAAAACAACAGACAGGAAGAAATTAAAGTTAAAACAAAGAAGCTTTCATTTAGAAATTAAGAGAAAAAAGTGACTTGTTTTTATGGACCCAGATAGGATGTTATCAAGGAGCAATGAATCGGGATGACATGCTGATGGCATGATATCTGGTGAGCAGTGGCTAAACAGGTTAAGGACTCGTTTATCTTACCAATAAACTCAGGGGCAGAGAGGCTCACAGGACCCAGGATTTTCACTCTGCCACTGCAGGCCAGGTCGTCATTCTCAGGCTTGTCACTTGATTGGTGCCACAAGATGGCTGCGGCATTTCCAGGTATCGTATTGACATCCCAAGGCGGGATTAATGGAGGAGGATACACAAGACAAAAACATGTGACAGCAGGTCTTGACCCTTAAAAAAATATATTTTTTTATTGCTTTCCTGGAAGTGGCAGCAGTAGCTTCCTCTTAAGTGTCATTGGCTTGAATTGACCACGTGGCCACCCCTGGCTATAAGGCAAGCTGAAGCGTCATGAATATTTTGTATCCTGGCCTCTGCTGTATAAGATGGTGAGAGAGGAAGAAGAAGCTGGGCATGGCTCCTTGGTACCGAACCCACAATGTCTGTGTAGCAGTTTCTGAATTCAGTGCAGACTGCTAACTGTTCTTAATTAGCTGGGAAACTTGGCTGCCTGGGACTAGTAAAAAATTCAACTTAAAACATCTCAGAAAACATCATGAGGGCAAAGGCAGATTCATTTTAAGATTGCCCTTTGGGCTTGAGTATTTGACTTTAGCTTTGCCACTTGCTGTTTGTCTTGAAGCAGAATTCTTTGCTGCCTCACTTTTTTTGTGTTTTTCTCCTCTGTTGATATTCCCCAAGGTGGTGGTGGGAGGGGGAGAAAGAAAGAAGATAATGGAGGGGAATAAAATGAGGTAAAACTAGATTAGCAAAATTGTCTCACTTTCTCTCGTCACCTGTTTTCCTCCAAATACAAACAACCAAGAATCTAGAACATTCTAAGCAAACTTTGTCCACTGGGAGCTGTTAACCATTGAGGTGGTAAGAGAGCGCTTGAATGACACCCCTTGTTTACCAGCATCAGAGGACTGTGGCTGCGTCAAGGGTGCAAGTGGCCTTGGGTGGAGGTTGGGGACCAAGGGGAAAGCCCTGCCAGGGTGACGTCGGGCTCTTCCCCTGAGAAGTCCTCAGGTGCCCACAGGAGTGCCTGGCAGCCTCGAGCACAACCAGCTTGCCTTCAGCCTCCAAGGGGAACAGTTTCCCAAAGATGAGTGTGAGGCTCTGCTCTGCCCATGACACAAGGCCTCCTGAAGCTGGTCCAGCGTGGAGGACCTTTGCACAGGGATGGATGCCCTCAGAGAGGGTGGAAAAGGACATAGACAAACTCTTAAGGATTAGCCAGTGACTCGAATTTTGAGATTTGGAGGCTTCACTATTTGGCTCTTTGAGCTGAGGGAGAAAAAAAATGTGATTCACAATTGTATGCAGTGACCATCTGTGCCCTTATAAGCACAGTGGCATGTATGCATGTGAGTTTAGCTTTTTCGTCTGAATAAAATGATGCATTGTTGTCAAAATACTAGAAAATGCCCAAAGGGGCTGGGTCTCAGGTTTAGCAGAGGCCTCGGGTGAGATGAGTAGCCGGGCGTGGCTGGCCCCTCTGGTCATTAGGAAACCCAGCTAGGGGCTTCAGACGCAAGAGTTGTCTGGGCCGTTTGGAATCTCCTAGCTTCTCCATCTACACCCTCACCAGGTGACTATGACGGGACATATTTGCCATATTTGAGGGCATGGGGTGGAATCCGGTAGGTCACCATGACCTGGAGAAGTTGACTGGGTTTTGAAGACCGTGAACCGAGGTTAAAGTCTGGAGATCCCCGGTCACCCTTGATTTCCCGAGGGACTTGGGAGCTCTGCTTGCCTGGGTGTTTCTCTCTGCAGGAGGCCGGCATTGTGTGGTCCCCGAGGGGCCGTCAGAGGTTCTGTCGGCAGAGCTCTTTCAGCTCCCTGGAGTGTTTCTAAGTTTAAAGACTCCAATGACCTAGAGTTTGGTTTCACTTTTTATTGCAGCTCTCCCTGGAGAACCACGCCAACTGTGGGGACACTTTAATGGAACCCCATGCCTAGCGTGAAATGTCAGAAGAGGAGCCAGGCCATAATTTTAATACCCAGACTCTGTCTACCCAGCCCCAGCTTGCCAGGTGGAAAGCTCAATCAACCATCTGTCAATTTTACTAGCATTGGTCTTAACTTCCCACAGTTGCAAAACACCATGCACACCCCGCTCCTCTCTCTTTTTTTTTTTGAAGGGAAGGTTCATAACTATTTGGCAAATACAATTCCAACGTTCATTTGAAAAATTATTTAAAACTCAGTCATTTTGGTGTTTTGCCCACACATTGCCAACCATCTGGATATTTCTGCATTTCTGGATGGATATTCCTGTGCTGTTTGGGATCTTATGGATAGTTGTTGGATTTTCCAATCTTCCTCAGAATCATAGTCAGATTTGTAGATCGTGTTGCTTCTTCCCCCAAGCTGCACTGCACTTCAGTACATCATAACCTTTCTTGGCATATCGATGGGATTTTTGGTCAAACATTCGTGGTTACACTGAGATTTGTGTTTTCTTCATTTCAGAGTCTGGGAACTATTTGGCGGTTTCCAGTGGAAAGTCAGAATTGAATTTCAAACAAAGAAGCAGTAGGGAGACTTACATAAACATGAAGGTTTTAGTGCATTAAAGAGGAATCCTTGGTATACTTAAGAAATAATTTGACCATTTTGGGGTTTTAGGGACCGGTTTATTTCACAAGCTCTTAACATTCTTTTGGGGGTTTTCTCCATAAGCAGGGCTGTCCCCTCCTGCTCCTCCGCCTCCCCTGCCGGGCTGGGTGGGCTGCAGGGAGCTCTCAGCTGAGGATGGCAGCCATTCCTGGCTGGTATTTGCCTTCCTGTCTTTGGGCGTGTCTCCACTGGCAGCCTTTTGTGACTAAATGTACTGGCTGCCGGGGTAGCTTCAGAAAGTTATTTTTGACTTCCATAGAACATTTTGATTAATAGGCTCTTAATCCATTAGGTTCTGACTGCACGCCGCGAAAGCCCAACTTGAACTAATTTAAGTCCCAGAATCGATTGGCTTGTGAAGCTGCACAGTGGGAAGGGCAGCGGCTGAGCTGGTCTGAGGGAGCCCTAGACTCTTTCTCTCTATCTCTGGTCTCTTCTCCGTGGGACAGGAAGAGCTGGTCACCCACAGTGCCAGCCAGGGGCTAAGGCAGTGGCCAGGGTCCGGCTCCAATGAGAACATTTCCTGTGAAGACTTCGGGGCTGGCTGGGATAACAGGGACAGAGGTCTGTTACCAGAAGAATTGGGGGAAGCTTCATTGGGTAGAAAATATAATGTGTCCTTCACACAGTGCATTTTGGGTTCCTTGCTGTGCAGAGATTTTTTTTAGGGTCTTGGAACTCTACAGAAATGTCTCTCTAGAGAGATTTTGGATTCATTATTTTTCCTCCAAGGAATCCTGAAGCGCTACACGTGTGTGCTTGGTCACTGAGTCGTGTCTGACTCTTTGAGACAGTGTGGACTGTGGCCCACCAGACTCCTCTGTCCATGGGATTTCCCAGGCAAGAATACTGGAGTGGGTACCCATTTCCTTCCCCAGAGGATCATCCCGACCGAAGAATTGAACCCACATCTTCTGTGTCTCCTGCACTGCAGGGGGATTCTTTACCCACTGAGCTACCTAATCGCCACCAATTCCAGTGAAAGATGGGAGAGATGGCAGTTGAGAGAACCCTGACTCCCTCTGGGCATTTGAATGAATCTCTTTGAGCTGAGGCTAAACAGGATGAGAAGAAAGGGAGGAGAGCAGTGTGGACTTCAGCTCTTTTCATCTCATTTAAGCCACGAGGCTGAGAAGCCTTCATTCTTGGACTTTATACTTTCCCCAGGCCTTTTGTGATAGAAGGGACTTACATTGAAACTTGGTGTTATATCTTCAGAGTATCTCCATGCTGTCGTTTCATCTCATTGTTTAAATCCGGTGGGCTGTTTTGGATCCCATGAGCTTGGAAAAAAAAATTTGAGATTGAAAATCCAGAAGTGGATTTTCAGGCTACAGGTCAACTTGGCTTTGAGGTTGGTTGAAGAATGAGGCTTTCTATTTTCAGAGCTTTCTGGTGGGGGGTGCGCTGGGGGAGGTCCCCACCTATGACCCCAGGAGGGTACATGGTGGGAGAGTGATTAGTACTGGGGGAGCCTCTGAATGAGGGGGAAGTGGCCTGGAACCTCACTCTGAAAAGGCAGCCACACTTGACCTCTGATTGATGGTCATGTCCAGTGGGATGAGGGAACAAGCCCCTGGGGATGCTTGGGAACTTCCACTGTCCTCTCCCCATGCTCCTCATCCTGTGCTCGCTCCCCTGCTGGACATAAGCTGATTGGAGGGGTGAGTGGTGACAGCCCAGCCTCCACAGCTCTACTTTCTCCGCGCGGAGGCGTTTATGGATTAGCAGAGACAGTCACGTTGGTCTCCTCTTGGAGTTCGTCTTGCAGGAAGGCTGCTTCCACTTTCGCTCCTGCCTGCCCGTGGTGGTGGAGGGGGTGTCTGGGTGGAGGCCAGGGTTATTGCCCTCGCCCTGCCGTGAGGCAGAGATCCTGAGATGATCTACTCTGCAGGCTCAGTGGTGTCCACCTGAGGGTTTAGAACTGGAGAGGGATACAGGAAGCTCCATGGTAGTCATACTATAGATCCACCTTCTCCAGGGCAACCTCAGCAATAATAAACCCGAGAGTTTGATTTTCTGACTCCTGGCTTCCCTGGTGGCTCAGTGGTAAAGAATCCACCTGCCAATGCGGGAGACATGGATTTGATCCCAGGGTTTGAGAAGATCCCCTGAAGAAGGAAATGGCAACCCACTCCAATATTCTTTCCTGGGAAATCTCATGGACATAGGAGCCTGGTGGGCTATGGTCTATGGGGTCACAAAGAGTCAGATACTACTTAATAACTAAACAACAGCATTTACTTTCTTAAATTGATTGAACTCAGATGTTCATAAGGACCACTTTTGTCCCTCATGCTTCAAATCCAGGGAAAACTCCTGCATACATTTAAAATCAGATGAGATAAAAATTATGTGTGAATGGCACCCCACTCCAGTACTCTTGCCTGGAAAATCCCATGGATGGAGGAGCCTACTGCAGTCCATGGGGTCGCTGAGTCAGACATGACTGAGCGACTTCCCTTTCACTTTTCACTTTCCTGCATTGGAGAAGGAAATGGCAACCCACTCCAGTGTTCTTGCCTGGAGAATCCCAGGGACAGGGGAGCCTGGTGGGCTGCCGTCTATGGGGTCACACACAGTCGGACACGATTGAAGTGACTTAGCAGCAGCAGCAGCAGCTGAAGAGAAACATATAGGTCCTTTTTCATCACTGTCCAATCATTGATATTTTCATCATTGTCCACTGTGGCTATTTAACGTTGATTTAATAAATTGTGTGGTATATATCATGAGTTTTGAGAACCAAATAGATTTTTCAGATTTGATTTTCAAGTCAAGTCAAACTGCTATTGTCTGAGTCACTTCTCTCAGTAAGTATTACTGCCTCAGAACATACTGGATTCTACCTATTCAACGTTTTACCAGTTGGATTTTCCACCTTGGCTGTGGGGTATAGCCTCATTGTTGATGATGATTCTGTGAATGGTAGCTCCATCCAGTGCTGTCACAGAAATGAAAAAATTTGAGCATGCTTGTCAGCTACTGTTCTGTTTATAGGTGGCAGGTTGGTTGTAAATCCAGTTTAGAGTTTTCATTTATTCCTCTGATGTTTGTTGAACTCTGTGTGCCAACACTTTGGTGTAGCAGATTTGGCTAAAGTCCATCAAGTTGGAAAGCTATGTCAGTGGCTTCACAACTTCTTTGCTTCTGCCATCTGTCTACCTTCCTTTGTCTTTTTGCTTGTCTGGAGAATATAACCAAGGAATGATATGGTATTTTTTTTAAGGCAAAACAAACAAACAAACAAAACAACACTTTAGATCCAGAAAGATTCACTTGCTATTCTAAATCATAGTCTCAAGCATTTCTCCATGAATTGTGGGTCAGTCTTACCCTTGATTCATTATATTAATGGGTTCTGAGCTTTCCTTCTCTTATTCTGAGAAATTGTCCTTGGTAGAGCTCTCTTTCTAGAAACATATTTATTTCCAGCCCTGTGGATAGGCCTGTACCCTGAAGGATGGGTGGTGTGTCTGAACCAAGAATCTTGAATGTGTTCAGTTTGGAATTCACATGCACCTCTCAAATAGGCAGTGGGGACTAGGTCTGGGAGGGTTAGTTGGGAGCTGAGCACGAGGAAGATATTGGTTGTACGAGTAACTGAAGCCTAAGGAATACCTTACCCTCCCCTCCCCAGATCCAGATGGATATTCTCTACTTCCTTGGAGCCCAGGCCAGTTTTTACACAGCCACTGGGTCTCTTGGGGGAGAGAGGGAATTTTGGAGGTGGGAGATGAGTCCTTGAGCAGATCTGTATCTTAAGCCTTCAGGGTCTGGGTTAATCCTGGTTCTTCTCCAGACTGTAGCCTTCATCTTGACCTAGAGCTCTTTTGGATGGACCCAGACTCCCATGGGAGTCTCATAATTGAAACAGGACATTGGGAAGTTGTCAGGATCAGCAAATAAATGGTTGCTCCCGGAGTTAAGGTAGAGGTCATCAACTGGCAGCCAACGGACTGAGTCTGGCCAGCTGGTGTGTGTGTGTGTGTGTGTGTGTGTGTGTGTGTGTGTGTGGGTGTGTGGGTGTATATGTGTTTCTTCACATAGTGTTTTTTTTTTACACTTAGCTAGTATAAAATGGAGAAATTTCACATAAAATCCAGGATTTCTAGCTTCTCAGAAAAACCTCCAGAATATCGGACAATCTGGGTCCTGAATTCCCTCTTGTCGGCTGGTGCCAGAAGCTAAATTGTGCCTTTGTGTAGCGTGTACATCCCTTCATATGTCTCCACTCACTTGCTTCATCTTCCTGGTCCTCAGGGGGACTCTTGGCTGACCTCATTAGTCTAACCTTAGCGTCTTTTTGTCAATCCATCAGTCATTTACGTGAGTACTGAGTACGTGGTCAGTATCTGATGCCCAGATACGTGCCAGAATGGGGAGGTGGGGATGGCGCCCTGTCCACTGTGCTAAATGAGCCCTGCACGTGGGAGGACCAAGCCGGCCCCGGGTACCTAGCTCTGAACTCAGCCTTCTTGAGGGCTTTTGTCAGCCCTGGAGAATCCCGTGAAGCCGCTCTGTGGACTCTCCAAAGATTGACATGGAGGAGCCCTTGGAATCTTGGAACCATCCTTGAACAGATGTGGATCCATACTTTGGCCCTTCAACCAAATTGGCTTCCAGGGCCCTCTTGAATGAGAGCTGGAGTTTGGAGCCTAGACCAAAGTGAGAACTCTGGGTGCCCATGGTCCCTTATTTTTCATTCTCACACAGACCAACAGGGGCCTCAGGGGAGCCGTAGCACTGAAATGTCTAGCTTGGCAATGACCAGGTACCTGAAATGTCATCAAAATACCATTTGCCACTTAGTGCCTGGTGAAACATTCTTGACTCTGGATGGGGTTTGCGGGTATGAGCTGTGGAATGAGTCCGCTGTGGTGTGCGATCGCTTGAATCATAGCTGACGCTGCTGGCTGCTGCTTCTGTCTTGAGCACCTCACCATCTGTCTCTCTTCAAAGACATCCTTGACTGAGGGGAGATGGGGAAGGACACGGACAGGAAATTCTTTGTACTTAATCTAAAATCCTGGCGGCTGCAGCTTGAACTCACTTCCACATTTTGCTTTCTACGGAGATGAGAAAACAGCTTGTCACGGCCCTCGTATGTCGTGCCCGCCTTGTGAGGTCACCTCCCAACGACCCGTCCATCGAGCCATGTAATTCCTATTGTGTTGACTTTGGGCTTGTCCTTTTTCTCTTTGGAGAAGCAGTTCAGGGATAAATGGCTTTAAAGAGTATACCCCTCTTTACCTTAATCAGATGAGAATCCTGAAAACTGTTCCAAGAGGGTTCTGTGCTTCTTTTATCTAGAAGTGAGGATGGTCTATGAACACTTACAAATAAGTAAGAAATCACTCTGTCGTGTCTCTTTGTTATGCTGCCAGAATAGTACTCCTGAAACACAGAACCCAGAAAAGCAGTCTGCAAACCCTGAAACCCGCTTCATACTTCCTACATTTCATTTAAGGAATGAAGTCATGAGACCTACCAAGTGATGATCAGGAATAGCGCACATCACTGTGTTTCTAGTCCTAAGAACAAGGCTTCTGTCCAGTAGCCCAGGTTCACGCGTGCTGATCTGTACCTGCTTAGAGCCGTTCTTCCTTAATTAGAGGCTGCTTTGATGGGTTCCTGCAGAGCTAAGGCACGTAGTGAAGCATGGACCTGGAGTGACCACAGATTTCCTTTCACCCATCCTTCCTCTTCTTCTTTTCGTCCAAACTTTTCTGAATGAGGCATGGGTGCTGTTGACCAGGCAGCATCAGCAATGGCATCAATTTTAAAGGTCAAAGTTGATGAGAATCCAGAGAATGATAATGTCCCTTAATTAAGTCACAGTAGTATTGTGTGTAATTGGCCTGATTCGTGTGTGTTAGGGGTGGTGTGGGGGAGGGGTTTTGGCCTAAGGTGTTCAGAGAACCTTAAATTTAAGACTGATTTTATAAGGCAGTTGACCCTAAGGGATGATTTCAGGATCCCCTAAAGGCTTTTGTGTTTTAGAAACAGCCTTCATTAGATAACTCTCTAAGTCCTAAAATGTCACTATTAGAAAGTTGTTACTTTGGCCCAAGGGCTTCTCTGGTGATTCAGATGGTAAAGAGTCTGCCTACAATGCAGGAGACCAAGGTTCAATCCCTCGGCCAGGAAGATTTTTTAGAGAAGAAATGGCAACCCATCCCAGTATTCTTGCCTGGAAAATTCCATGAACAGAGGAGCCTGGTGGGCTACAGTCCATGGGGTCGCAAAGAGACATGACTGAGTGACTCACACTTCAACTTCACTACTTTGGCTCAAGATTTTGTTATACAAATGTGACTATCATTCACTTACTCCATTCCTTCCATCCAGAGAGCCTACTAGGACAGAGAGCAGGAGGTGAAGGCAGAGTGCCCCTCCGAGGGGAAAAATGGCACGAGAAGGTGGGGTAGGTGGTGGAGGAAAGGGTAGACCCAGCTGGAGCCCTCACGATTGGTTTTAGGATGCTAGTGGCTTCCTTAATCAGCTTTTCATGGGTGTGGTCATTGATCATTTATGAGCAGGGACAGAGTCCCAGATCTGTGAGCTGTGAGAAGAGCCGGGCATTGCAGCTGGACACAGCAGGATTTGCATTTGGTTCTACCCCCGTACAGCTGTGTGGCTCTGGACAGTTCTCCTAACCTCTCTGTTCCAGGCCTTGCTTGCTGTCTTCATCTGCCATATGGAGGTGGTAAATGGCACCTCCTGCGAGCGTTGTGTGTGTTAAGAGCATCTCATGCAGTGTGAGTTTCAGGCAGAGGGTGGTGGCTGGTAGGCACTCAATAAGCCCCCTTTTCTTGTCCATTTCCCTCTCCCATTTTTATACTTTAGAATTGGTTTACACCAGATGTTGGTTTTTTTTTTTTTTCTGATGTACAAATGCTGGCAGTTATTGTGTTGAGACACACTGATGGTACTTGATCACTGGCAGGAGGAGAACAAACAAACTCTTGCACGGACACACTTGGAAACTGATGGGGTAAGCGGAATGTGGTGATGTGCATTTGGTTTTGACGGCCCAGGAGGATTTGCCTCTTGTTCTTCTTTACTTTCCTCATCTTATAGGAGCTCCTTGAGGTTCTCCATGTCCCCCTTACCCTGGGCGGATGCACCATTTGACTGCCATTCTCATGTGACTTGTGTCCATGCCGCGTTCAAGGACAGAGGTGAGGCAGAGCAGGAAAGAACAGCAAGCGTATTTATGGATTGTTCCTCCTTTCGGATGTCAGTCATGAACGGGAATCTTCTTCAGACTGAGGTCATTGTGTGTGGATTGAATCACTCATGCACAGCGGAAAACATGATGGTGTTAGGGCTTTACAGATCTCACATTAGAGACTGTCGGTCCAGGATCGACCTTTCCTGAAGGGAGGGTTAGAACTGAACTGTAAAGACAAGCGTTGTTCACACATTCATTCGTTTGTTTTCTTCCTTAGGAGAGTCACCCCGCCATTGTGAGGTGTTGGGGTCCTTGCTTGGTTTCCATGATATTTTGGTCAGGGTGAAGAACAGGATTCTTGGAGTGATTTCTGCTATGGCAGGAAATGGGGACTGCAGCCACGGAAGGCCAAACCCATGGCAGAAAAGGGGGGTAGGTTTTCAAAGTGAAGCCTTGGAAGAAATAAAGGAAACGGAGGAAAGGGAGCCCCTGTCCTCCAGCCAAGAAAATCTTGCAAAGTTCCTTGTAGGCGACATGAGAATTAAGGCAGAGTCGCCATGACTGCTAATTTTAAATATCCAGACGCTCACTAGTGGGCTGTCTTTACTGTCTCCTCAACTCAGAATTTCCCTGATGGCATTAGGCTTTTTGTCCATGATTTCGCCCTTCTCACATTTACAGGACCCTCACTTCTGATGTTGGGGGAGAAATGCTTTCTGGGGGTTGCTCTGTGCCTGTCCTCTGACATTGTGTTTTTATCTCCAAAGTGGACACTCTCTAGTGCCTCAAAAATTATGATCTTCATACTCTATTTTTTTATTCTTTTAATTTCTTTAGTGGGATCCCAGAAGTTCTCTCCTTTTCTTATCCTTTTCCTCCTAAGGCAGTGGGGTAATTTTGGGAAGAATAAGTGATGTACGTGAGCATTAGCCATACTTACTTTGTTCAGAATCTTCATTAGTGTTAAAAATCACATACTAACCAACCTATGTGTGGTCATGAAACTCCCCTTTCCCTCGTTTCTATGAGAGTCTAAATCATTTTTCAAAGTGTTCTGAAGTTTAAATGTTTCTAGGTTTTTTAGGTTACCTTTTTTGCCAGCTGAGAATGCCTTGCATTGGTGAATAATCAGTTTCAGATCCAAGTTTGCCCCTACGTTGACTGTTGTGTGAAATTTACCATCTATTTATACACATTGCGTTGCGATATCAGTTATATTATGAGCTGAGAGATTGTGTTTGACAAAACATTATGTTTCATTTTGGTTAGTTTGGAAAACCAAGAACACTGTTTTGGAATTTCATCAATGAAGATAAAAATGTTGTGCTTCTTGATAATTTTTCTGTCTTCTTCTGGGACAAAATATGGAAACATTAAAATTAGCACCTGCAGCTAAAACCAGAGGTTTGCCTGTCTTTCAAGATGTTGATCTTGATTTGTTTTCTGTGTGGAAATGAGTGATTCTCTTATCCCCCTTTATATACAGTGGATATTCTTCTCCATCGTGAGAGTTTTATGTTGTTCTTCTCAGGGTGGCTTTAAAGATTGTCCAGCTGTACCATGCCAAATCCTGAGAATTTATTTAATTTATGAATGCTTCTGGAGAATATGTCAGATCACTATTTTGTTAATCTTGTCACAGCAAGGCAACACAATCAAGCTGGGGAATGCCTCGCGTTTATTTTGATTTGTTTCACTTTGGGTTTAAATTCGCCACTCCCAGTTCCCTGAAATACATAAAAATTTGCAGGCTTGGTATGTTTGCTTTGTAGTCACACTATAATGATGTCCAAACGTGACAGTATTTAAAGTCTTTAGGATCAGACAGATGGAAAGTCGTTTGCTCTTTCACTAACCGTGTCAGAGAACATTGGAAAAAAATTCGTTTTCCCAGTCTGCCCTTCTCGTAAGTTGATAGTTGCGCTGTTTGCATAGCTGACCACCCACTGAAGCCAAGGCACGTGAAACTGCTATCCACTAAAATGGGCCTGAAAGTCACGTGGGACCCACCCAAAGATGCTACCAGTAGATCCGTGGAGCATTACAACATTGCCTATGGGAAGTCACTGAAAAGTCTTAAATACATCAAGGTGAATGCGGAGACGCACTCCTTCCTTATTGAGGATGTGGGTAAGTGACTCTCTGTCTTATTCCCGGTCAGAACTAACTGTCCACCTCCATTCTCCTTCCATTTTCAGGCTGACAAAAATGGCACCTAGTGGTTCTTTGGTTCTTGGGTAGCCAAGGTTAAGAGCCTGTTAAACAACAGCCTTCCTCTTGCTCACAGGCTTCCCATCCTGCATTTGAATTCCTGGATCTTTCTCCAAATTGATGTAGGAAACAATTCTTCGTTTCTGGATGTGCTTTTGGAATATACGTTGATTCTTTTTTAGCTCATAGAAACTTACTATTGGACAAGTTTGTAGTCTGACCTTGAGATTTCTAATTAATAAACCAGTTTATAATTAGGGTTAGTTAAACAATGTGTCCCTGTAGGGGTGTACGGTGTGTCTTGCTTTGCCACATCTGATTCAGAGATACAACATTTCTCCCCGTTAAATTTGCTCCTGGAAGTTTGGAGTATTTAACATTTTGCCTAAATACATTGTTGTATCATTGCAGGTGTAGGTGGTTTTGAACTTAAACTTTGAGCTCCCTCCAGTGGATCCTCTGTATTCCCCTTTCTCAGTCCCTGTGGCCTGAGACCCCATTTATTCTGCAGTCACCCTGTGGTACAACCTTAAGATGGATCCGACAGAAGTCACAGAAGTCAGCACCTGTGATAACCAGGTGCCCCTGGCCACGTTAGCATTCTGCTGCTTTCCCTCAGTGGATCAGAACCAACTCGTGGCTCTTCCCGTCTTCATGGCTCCAGCTAAACGTACATTTCTCTGAATCTCCTTCGTGTCACTAGGCCCCAGAATCCAACTGTGATATTAAATGGAGATTCTATCCCACAAAGGCACGAGCAGGGTCCTGGTTTCTTACTCAACCCTTGGCTTGTGAGGTTGACTGCAGAGAAGAAAAACATGCAAAAATAAAGCCCTAGAACTCACTGAAAACCAAGCGTATCCCCATCCCTCCCCTGCACCCTGCCCCCGGCAACTTCTTGATGAAAATCAGAAGTTTTCTGAAGCGAAACAGAGACATTTGGATGAAATTTCTTTGAAATAGGAATAAGCTCAGAATGAAGAGAGAAAGTGCTGGTGAGGCCTGGTTTTGCTTTTTGTCCAAACCTACAGCATTTCCCAGTTGGTCCAGCAGGTCGTGCCAAGCCTTAAACGCCACCAGGTCCCAGCGTGGTCAGATAGAAGGCAGACCAGTCTTGAGCCCAGTAGGGGTCCCAGATGTGTCACTGGTCCTGGATCCCTGGCTTGAGAACTGAGGTTTTGTGAAAGGAATGTTCCTCACTGGGAGAAATGCAATGACATTACTGCCTTTGACAGAACTCTTACCTCTCCAGCCCTTTATCCCCCTCAAATGCCCACAAACTTTCATCTCTTAAAGGAATTGGCATCTTTGCTTATCTTTCACATGATAATAATTCATTTTGAGGAAAACCAGCACTACCAGAGTTTTGCTTTTCAGAACTGTAGGTTCAAGGTACCCTTGCTTTGTAACATGGTGTCTGGGTTTTCTTTTGCATCCCAGCGATTTCAGGATATCAGCTAGAGACTTTCATTATGTTACTTTGGTCCCTAGATGCATGTCAAAAAGTGTAGTCCAGTTATTTCAGGCGTAGCGTTTCCAAGGTCTCAGGAAATGGTTTTTCTAGATCTTTTGACTATTTTTGTTGAAATAGTCAAAGAAAACCTGCACACATAGTAAGGGAAATATTTTATTGTGGAAAGAAGGAAATTTCATGAGGTTCTACTTAATGCAGTGTCGATTTCCCATGTGCTAAATTTCTTGAGTTACATGGAAATGTTCTCACAATTTTTTTGGAGATTGGGAAGTTTTCTTTGTCGTTACTAACACTGTAGGTTAAAACATTTAGTGGACAGTGTGTGTCTGTTTCCTACATTGATTTCATGTTAAAAAAAAACTCAAAAGCTGATTTTTGTTGACTGCTCATGAATCCAGGTTTATTACACATGTCATGTGCTTTGTACTAAATCAATTTTGTGTTCTTTTGGTCAGATGTGCTTCAATTGTCTGAGACCAATGTTAGTGATTTTGATTAAAGAAAAGAGAGAAGGCTATAGTTAGACTGGTCTCTTAATTCGGATTTTTATATTTGGTTATAATTGGTATGAGGAAGACAGTGACTTAAACTGTCGTTCTTGGAGATTTGAAACAGTGGCTTGACATGAACCGTGTGTTTCAGAACCGGGGGTAGTGTACTTTGTGCTGGTTACTGCAGAAAACAGCAATGGAGTGAGCCGTCCCGTTTACAGAGCGGAGAGCCTGCCTGGTAAGTCTTTACCTTAGAATTGGAGGCTATGTTTTTGTGACTTAGACTGGGAAATTCTTTGCTTCTTCAGGTCAATGCAAATTTAGGATTCATTAAGGAGTTCCCGAACAAGAAATTTTTAGATTTGTATAGCAAGCTGAAAGATTGAAAACTAGGAGAGATTTATCCCTTCTTGTAAAGTACTTTTGATATAGGTTGCTAGTGCTTTGTCTTAAGTTTGGGGGTACTCAATACAGTTAACCATGTATAAAAGACCAAAAATATGTGTTGTCCATACAAATTAGGGATCAGGTCACTTGTATGGCCTGAGCAGATCCTTTGGAAGATTGTTGAGATCTCTGAAATGTACATTGAGGGATGCAGTGAAGTGTGGAAAATCCAGTAGTCCTCCTTTCTAACGATCAAGTTGCATTTTCCTAATTTAGGAGGTGAATGGATCAAGATTGATGGTTTTCCCATTAAGGGTCCAGGACCGTTTAATGAAACCGTCACAGGTACCACTTGCCCATTCGGTTCATGTCTTCACTGAAGCACCATCTCGGAAGAGGGCTGTGCTTCCGTCACACACATGTGCTCACAAACCTTCATTAGTTCCCATCGCTAAACTAACACACACGCCGCACAGTTTTGGTCGATCTGCACTGCCCTGGATGGGCCAGACTGCAGCCGGTATTGCTCATTCCTCACCGCTCTTTCATGTTCTGGTGTGGGGGTACGTCCTCGTCTACATCCAGGCATGCTGTTGCTCTGTTAACAGGCAAATATGGTGGTTGAGTGGCAGTCCTGGCCCGATGAGGATATTTACAGCTCTTCTGTGTGTGGATGCAGAAATGAATGGAGCCCACCAAACAGTGGCTTTATTGGCTAATATGCTGCGTCCAGGCTTTCTCTCCTTTCTGATGCCCGGGATACTTTGTGATCCGTTCGATAACCTGCCTCCCATCTCTGCTCCATATTTGTACTCATGTGTGTTTTATCATTTGGATGTGGATGTTGTCTGACCGTATCGTTTTACTTGTTGAGAGAAGTGTTGACATTTCTTGTTGTGTCTCTTGAATATGTTTAATTAATGGTTAAACAGTAATGCAAAATGAAAGCAATTATTTCAGAGTGTGGCTGAGTAAATATCCTAAAGGCAATGTGGGAAGGCGTGGTGTTTTTAAATACACCAATCTGGTATTATTATTGAGAGGAAGGTGAGTATGTTGAAACCAGTGACCATAATCTGCCTCTCAGGTCAGATCTGATGGGTGTAGGCAGTTTCCAAAGACCATTTTATAAAAATAAGAAATGGAAGAATAAAACAGCCTGAAAAGGAAACTGAATTTTGGGAAAGGTGACGTGTTCTTGTTCAGGTATGCTGGACTTAATGTAATGGACCTGTCTTTTAGGTGATTGGTGATGAGGGCAAGAGGGAGGCCTGGGTTAGGAGCCATGCTGAAGAGTGAGAGTTGAAGTGGGAAGAGTGAGGAGAGGCTGAGAATTAGGAGAGGCAAGAGTAAAGCCAAGGATCAAACTCTGGAAGACACGAACGGTGCAAGAGTCCAGAAGGTAGTACACCTAGAAAATGTGCACAATAGGAAGGGTGTGTATTTCAGAGGTTGTCTACTCCTACGGACACACATGTAAACATTCACACCTTTGACTGACAGATATACTCTACCTTTGAGCCTTATACTTTGTCTTTTAAATAACCATAATCATCTTCCTGATAAAGTTTTTGAATGCATAATATTTTTTCTTAAGTAGTTCATTTCTTATGCCATCTTTAATAAAAACAGGCTTGTGTGTGTGTGTGTCCTTTCTGAGTAAGCATGTGGTATAGAAACCCTGGGAACTGAGAATCACAGCCCAGTTCACTACTGGATTTATGACTGTCAGATCCTTTAACCTCTGTCTGCAGGAGCCTCTGTGGGTTCTTGATGCCAAAGAATGCTCTGCTATAATATATGACACTGTATTTCTCATACATGGTGCTAAGAAAGATCCTGGAAGAAATTTTGCAGTGTATGATGTAAAGCAGAACTTTAATAAAATGCATATCCAGAATGAATAGATTTAGCTCCAGAAAAAAAAAGACATTTCATTGTTAATGAAAATAATAAAAATAATTTATGGGAAATTATCAATAAGGGACCAACTTTGTATGTGTACCTTTTGAAATAAGACCTGGTAAATATGCTATGCTATTGAGGAATGGTTAATATATGATAATCCCATTAAACAAAAGAAGTACTATTTTTGATTTTCACATCAAACATGGTAGAATGAATAGTGTCTTGCACTTATATACAATGATTTTCCCTCAAATGCTTGTACAGTCTATTTTGATTTAATAAAATACAGTCTTTAAATGCAAAAATAAAAAAACAAACACCCAAGAAACCCAACAACAACAAAGGAAGGGATTTGTCCTAGAAATGCAGATATTAGCATCTGCATCTGGTATGAGGCCCCAAGGGTTGGCTCTCATGCTTTGATCTGTAATACCTCACGTTCTTCCAGTGTTTATTTGAAACTAGAGGAAAATCCATTCTTTTATTCTGCTGGAAACCGTGGCTTCCGTTCAGATTTCAGAAGGCCTCTTTGCTGGCTGGAAATCTATCTTGACCTCATTGTCTTTACTTAAAAATAGGGCTTTAGTTATGTAATTAATTCATTTAGTGCCTGTGGTTTTCCAGGCACAATTCTGGGTGCTAAAGATATACTAGTGAATAAGATTGACAAGGGTTTGCCTTAAGACTGTATTCTAGTGGGAAAGAAAGACGGTAATTGTTGTTGCTCGGTTGCTAAGTCATGTCTGACTCTTTGCCACCCTTTGGACTGCAGCACTCTAGGCTCCTCCGTCCTTTACTGTATCCCAGAGTTTGCTCAGATTCATGTCCATTCATGCACATGATGGTTAGTGATGGAATGGTTAGTGATGTTATCTAACCACCTCATCCTCTGCTGCCCCTTTCTCCTTTTACCTTCAACTTTTCCCAACTTCAGAGTCTTTTCCAGTTCATCGGCTCTTTGCATCAGGTGGCCCGGGTACTGGAGCTTCAGCTTTAGCATCGGTCCTTCTGATGAATATTCAGGGTTAATTTCCTCTGGCATTGACTTATTTGATCCCTTCACTGTCCAGGGGACTCTCAAAAGTCTGCTCGAACACCACAGCTGAAAAGCATCAGTTCTTCAGTGCTCAAGCCTTCTTTATGGTCCAACTCTCACATCTGACTACTGGAAAAACCATAGCTTTGATTGTATGAATCTTTGTCGGTAAAGTGATGTTGATGGCTTAGCTTTTTAACATGCTGTCTAGGTTTGTCATAGCTTTCCTTCCAAGGAGCAAGCGTCTTTTAGTTAACGAATGGCTGCATTCATTGTCCACAGTCATTTTGGAGCCCAAGAAAAGAAAATCTGTTACTGCTTCCATTTTTACCCTCATCTATTTTCCATGAAGTGATGGGACCGGATGCCATGATCTTAGTTTTTTGAATGTAGAGTTTCAAGCCAGCTTTTTGACTCTCTTCTTTCACCCTCATCAAGAGGTTAGGTCCCACTTTCTGCCATTAGAGTGGGAAAGAAAGACGACAAGTAACGTAAGCAGAGAGTTAGGCATATGATCCGTATGAGTTTGGTAGGGATGCCATAGCAAAATATCAGAGACTGGTTATCTTAAACAGTAGATATTTATTTCCCCACAGTTCTAGCAGCTCGAAGTCCAAGATGAAGGTGTAAGCAGGTTTGGTTTCTCCCCAGGTCTTTTTCTTTGCCTTATCTTTCCTCTGTGGCCATGATCCCTTGGCTTATCTGTGTCCAGATTTCTGCTTCTTCTAAGGACACCAGTCAGATGGGATTAGGGCCACCTTTGTAGCTTCATTTTAACTTAGTCGCCTCCTAAGGCCCACGCTCCAAACGCGGTCCCTCTCTGAGGTAATTTGGCTTAGATATTAAACATAATAATTTGAAAGGGGAGGGAGGCAAAGTTTAGCCTGTAACATGATCATAAATTCCTTGAAACATGAGCAGCACTGTGATACAGAACAAGATGGCGGCACCAGGCCGAGACCCTCTGGGACTGTCTGGGACGCCACACGAGGGGGACGAAGAATGTCCGGTGAGTCCTGGAGGCGGGCAGGACCCGGGTGATTTTCAGATGGTCACTCATACAAGTGTGGATGCTCTTACAGGGCTAAGCAAAAACGCAACTCTAGGGCAGAAGTTTTGGCTTCCTCTCTGGTCACTCATCACATATCTTTCTGTTAGAAAGTGGTCTTGGTCTTTAAATGTAAACTCTCCTGTTGAGACGTAAACCCATATCCCTCTGTTTTGACCTTGGGGAAGAGATGTCACAGGTCCCTTCACGTATTGGAATCCTATTATTCAGCTTTCCTGCAGATTTTTCTGACGTTGTTTTAGCTTTTCTTCTGTGACTGGATCTGGGTAATCTGCTCTGTGCAGAGCCGGGCAGTGGGGGTCAGGATGAGCTGGCTTTGCTGCTCCTTGGCACGTGGGCTCTTGGGTTAGAACCCGTGTCTGCTGCATTGGCAGGCGATTCTTTACCCCTGAGCCACAGGGATGCTCCCTCTTAGGCCATTTTCACCAGCACGATTCCCGTGGTCCAGCCATTCCCTTCCTCACCTTGGTCACTGCGACCTCCAGGCTGCTCCCCGAGTCCAAACAGCTTGAAGGCACGTGGTTCATGATGCACATCTCCACACTTGCCTCCGGGACTGCTCGACTCCGGTGCTGGTAACCCATTAGACAGTCTCCACTCCTGTCCCCTAGGATGGAGCTGCTCCCCTCCAAAACCTGGAATCATGAAATTCCCCATCATCTCGCTTCTTCAGCGCCGTCATGTCATTAGATTGTCCAGGCTTTGGGTCTGTAGACATTTCCTGTTGCCAGACTCCAGAAACTGTCTCGTGGCTCATTTCTGGCTTATTTTATCTTGGTGCCGGCATTTCACCGCACTCACGTCACACGGCCATGGCAGCCGCCCCCTCTCCCTGGCTGTCTGGTTTTCCCTCCTGAGTGCTAATTGCTGAGCTTGCGGGAGAAATAAGAACTACTATTGTGCTCCGGATTCTCACTGTGACGCTTGTCTTGCCGCGGAGCGTGGGCTCTGGGCCGCTCAGGCGTCAGTACCTGTGCGATGTGGGCTCAGGCATTGCGCTCCTGAGCTCCAGAGCCCAGGCTCCATAGTTGGGGCACCTGGGCTTTGCTGCTCCTTGGCACGTGGGCTCTTGGGTTAGAACCCGTGTCTGCTGCATTGGCAGGCGATTCTTTACCCCTGAGCCACAGGGATGCTCCCTCTTAGGCCATTTTCACCAGCACGATTCCCGCAGTCCAGCCATTCCCTTCCTCACCTTGGTCACTGCGACCTCCAGGCTGCTCCCTGAGTCCAAACAGCTTGAAGGCACGTGGTTCATGATGCGCATCTCCACACTTGCCTCCGGGACTGCTCGACTCCGGTGCTGGCAACCCATTAGACAGTCTCCACTCCTGTCCCCTAGGATGGAGCTGCTCCCCTCCAAAACCTGGAATCATGAAATTCCCCATCATCTCGCTTCTTCAGCGCCGTCATGTCATTAGATTGTCCAGGCTTTGGGTCTGTAGACATTTCCTGTTGCCAGACTCCAGAAACTGTCTCGTGGCTCATTTCTGGCTTATTTTATCTTGGTGCCGGCATTTCACCGCACTCACGTCACACGGCCATGGCAGCCGCCCCCTCTCCCTGGCTGTCTGGTTTTCCCTCCTGAGTGCTAATTGCTGAGCTTGCGGGAGAAATAAGAACTAAGCTCAACCGCCTTGTGACAGCTTCCTGTAGCTGGTTTTCTAAGTTCATCTGGACCCTAGGTTTTGCTTGGAGATTATTCTGCTTGTCCTTTCTTGGTTTCCTTTCTTTCTCTCCAAAACTTGGCCATTTCCTTCAAGTTCCTTCCTCCACCTGCCTTCCCCTCCTGACCTGCCCTCCCACCTGACCTTGCTTCCTTCTCCCTGGGAAATAAAGTTCATCAAGGTGACATGTCTTGTCTCCCCTCCCTTGACGTCTAAGCCCTCGTGGCTTCCTTCCCTTCTCTTGGCTCTGAGGAAAGGTTGCTATTACCACTTCTCTCTCAGGCTGACTTCATACAGAGAGCTTCTTTGCAAGCATGGTTAGGACCCAAGGGCTGTTCTGGATTCATCTTTGGAGCCCTCCCCTCCCCTGTAGGACCTGGCTCAAAAGCTAATTTGGGCAGGTGTCAAATTATTTGACAGTGAAACTGTGAGACCTGAAAACTGAAGCTTGGCCTCTTTCACTTCTTCCTTGGCACTCCTTGCATAGGACATATCTGTGGATGTGCCAGGAAAGACGTCCGAGCGTGTGTTCTGGTCTTTTCTATCAGGAGGTCATCAAAACGAGCACCCAGCTTCAAGTGCATTTTCTTGCTAGTTTGCTTATGTAGATGTGAAGTGAAGTGAAGTCGCTCAGTCGTGCCCGATTCTTTGTAACCTCATGGACTGCAGCCCACCAGGCTCCTCTGTCCGTGGGATTTTCCAGGCAAGAGTACTGGAGTGGGGTACCATTTCCTTTTCCAGAGGATTTTCTTGACCCAGGGATCGAACCTGGGTCTCCTGCCTTGTAGGCAGACACTTTACTGTCTGAGCCACCAAGGAAGTCCCCTATGTAGATGTGACTGATGTGGAATTTGAAAACTCTAACCCCACTGTTTTGAGATTGCCTCCTTCCCTAATCTCTTGGTTTAACAGCATAATGAATCCATCCAACCATAACCATCTCCACTGCTGACTCTTACGCCCCAGGGTCAGGCTCAGTCAACAGTGAGACCCTTCAGATGTCTCAGCCATACAATGATGGAGCTCCCCCAAAAGGTTCCAGGGTCCTTTCTAAGAACCCTCTCAGGTTCTAAACTTCCTTCTAAGGTTCTAGGGTTCCTTTCAGCTCTGGCATTTCATGAATTAACACCACTAAGGCACTCTGAGTGAGTGACCCTAAGCTTGGCAAGCCGTTGGGAACCATTGCGGAGGAATGACTGTTTGCCCTGGTCTCCACTCTACTTAGAATGTTTTAGGCCAGCAAATCCTGAACTCATCTCGGCCAAGGAAGAAATGCTGAATCATAAATTCTGGGTGTTGAGTGAATCCACAGAGGTGCACAGGATAAAGCGTCATCTCCAGTCATACACTGAAAGTGCTGCCTTCCTTCTCTGGGTGCGAATGGCAGGCTTTCTGCCAAATGAGCCGAGGAGACGCCATGTTAACTCACTTAAGCTGACCCATGTCAGTATGAGTGGGTAAGAGGAGCCGCTGCAGCTCAGTGATACGCAAACCACATCCTCCCTTGCTTCTGCCCTGGGGGCACTACCGTGTAATCTGGAGCCAGGTCCTGGCTGCCGTGGGCTGGACTTGAGCTTTAAGTATTCCCCCCTCCAAAGTTTTAAAATTAGTTAATGAATCAAAGACCGTCCTCTTTTCATATACTAGTTTCCATTTAAAAAGTCTCTGGCCCACGGGGAATTAGTAATGTCTATGACATTATTTTCTCAGTAGCTCTCTCATGCAATTATTAGATTTTTAAAAGTATGCAGTTTGGAAGGCAGACCTGGTTTCTGGTTCTGACCTGGTGGGTGAGCTCCTTGAGGGCAGGGCAACAATGATTTACTCATCTTTATATCTCCAGAGCCTGGGCAGAGCACAAAATAGGCGCTCAAGGAACGTTTACTGGGTGAAATGCTTGTAGAGGCTGCTTCTGCTCGACACCTGTTGAACTGTGTGTCAGTAGCTCGGGCACCTCCATCTCGTTCAGCCTCCGACTGTGGGGGTGGCCCCGGCAGGCCGCTTGGTCACCCTAGAATGGTGCTGTCACTAATCAGCGGTCCTGGTTCTTGCCCACTGTTTCTGTGGAGGGGCCTGGGTCAAGGATGGCGTTGAATGCATTTGGAGGCTGGAGTTCCTCAGGGTCGGTTGCTCTGTGGAGTCAGGTCCACCTGCTGTGAGCTCACCTCCCTCCACATTCAGATCTTTATCCTTCCATGGCTCAGATCTCTTTATCTGGGTGCTGGTTTCCAAGCCGCCTCTCACATTAGAATGTGGTTCAGTTCAGTTAAGTTCAGTCACTCAGTCGTGTCCAACTCTTTGCAACCCCATGGGCTGCAGCATGCGAGGCCTTCCTGTCCATCACCAACTCCTGGAGTCCACCCAAACTCATGTCCATTGAGTCAGTGATGCCATCCAACCATCTCATCCTTTGTCGTCCCCTTCTCCTCCCACCTTCAATCTTTCCCAGCATCAGGGCCTTTACAAATGACTCAGCTGTGCATCAGGTGGTCAAAGGATTGGAGTTTCACCTTCAGCATCAATCCTTCCAATGAATATTCAGGACTGATTTCTTTTAGGATGGACTGGTTGGATCTTCTTGCAGACTAAAGGACTCTCATGAGTCTTCTCCAACACCATAGTTCAAAAGCATCAATTTTTCGTGTGGTTAGACTTCATCAACCTCAGAGTCCATTCTTTCATCCTAAAAAGTAGGCAAGAGAGTCTTGCATACAGAAGTTCTTGGGTGGGACTCCTGAGTTCCATCCCAGACAAGGATGCTGTGGGAAGGACTCAGCACAGACCATCTGCCTGGAGGAGGCAGAAGTGGTGGGAAGTCTTCTCAGACACCAGGGCTGAAACCCACATTTTGCAGTGTTTCATCTCCCTGTCTACAATGATGAATGAGAATATCTGTGCAGAGCTTTTCCTTTCAATGAATCCTTAGGACACAGATGACGGGGAGCAAGGCCCTTACCTCCAACAGACGGGCGCTTGTTTCAGAGGCTGAGGAGTGGCTGCTTTGATGGGGTGGGCAGGGGCTGTGGGCGGCTGGGAAGATGAACTGTCCCCACAGTCCTCGTGTGTGGGCCTTGAGTGCAACATTGGTGACCTTGCCCCTGCCTCCTGGAGGAACCTGCAGTAGTTAACAAACCCAACGTCCCGGTGGAGCCAGCATCTTGGAGGCTGGGTGTCATTTTCTGGGTATCTGTCACTGGCTTTTCTTTTGGTGTCTGAGGGCAGAGGAGGGCAGGGTGGGGCAGTGGGTGATGCCCTTGAAGAGGGATGCAGCTTCTTATAAAGGATCTCTGGGCAGGTAGACGTCTTTCTCAAAAGAAACCACTTTCTTTGCTCAGTTGTCAACCTATTCAGGTATTATAACTGGACCTTTCATTTGCAGGTGACATGTTGGATAGCACTGAAAACTGAGCTAACCAATGGCCGTTTAGCAGAAAAGGGGCTTTCATTTCTAGAAGACAGCTGTGTCGCCATTGACTCCCAAATGAAACAAATGCAGAAGAGCTTTAGACAAAACAAACCAAGCCACAAAAACCTGGGAAAATTTTTCGTTAGGACATCTAACACCCTTTTCTCTTAGCTTACCTTGACCAGGAGGTTGTCTCTGTGTCCGCAGTGAGGTGAGGAAATGCCAGAGGTCCACATTTCAGCCGTTGAGGAGCTCAGAAAAGGAGGCTCGCTTCCTTTGCTTTCTGGGTTCCTCTGGGGTGCTCAGGAACCGCAGCTGAAAGCTGAAGCATCAGCAGATGGGTCCAGATCAGAGGCTCCAATGATGCCTTTTTTCATCATGTAAAGTTTCACAGAAGAACCTTTGCAGCTGGTCCCCTGCAGGATTTCCCCCTCTTGCCTTCCACACTAAGTCAGTGAAGGCTGGGCCAGGGATGGGGAGCAAGGGAGCTGGGCCCAGGCCAGGGCTCACCCCTGGTGCAGGTGGCTGAGGACCGTGGTAACTGATATCGCTGTTCCAGGCTTATCGCTGAGCCACTGCCCTGAGTAGGATGCAGGGACCTTAGCTAGCTCTGCCTGTGCAGCAGTGGAGAGACTGCTGACCTAACGAACAGAGAGAGTCCCCTCAAAGGTCTTATGATCTGTGAGATTGAGGGACGTGTCCATGCAGACAGTTGTAGGACCACTGAATTCCTGTGTAGATTTTGCCCGTGTTGTTAATGTCTTGCTGGCCACCGTCTGGGGGTGACTTGGCCTCTGCCACCTTGGTCCTGTGCAGTGACATTGGTGGTGTAGTCTTCACTGATCTTCATATCACTGCTGGGATTATAGGACCTTTGGGCTTCCCTGGTGGCTCAGATGGTAAAGAATCCGCCTGCAACACAGGAGACCCAGGTTCAATCCCTGGTTGGGAAGATCCTCGGAGGAGGGCATGGCAACCCACTCCAGTATCCTTGCCTAGAGAATCCCCATGGACAAAGGAGCCTGGCAGACTACAGTCCATTGGGTTGCAAAGAATCAGACAGGACTGAGCGACTTTCACTCACTGGGATCAAGGTCAGTAACTGTTGACCTTTTTGGATGACATCTTGGAACTGCTGATATCCAGGTCATTCTTTGAAGCTTCTCAAACTGGGTCCTCAGAACTTGCGTGAACATCGCACTGCAAGAGAGCATGACGGGAGGTATTTTCTTGGCAGAGACACCAGGCAGGTCCAACGGGAAGCATTTTCTTGGTGGCCGGTCATTTAAAATGTCATTTTTGACTTTGAAGACAAACCAAAATATTATAGGGTAGTCTATAAAATTCAAATGCAATTTTGAGATAAAACCAAGGTTGTGGATCAGTTACCAATGCTCCAGGCTTGTGGGGGCTGAGTTTGTTTTCTTCGTTGTTACATGAACCTCGGAGAAGAGTGTGAGAGGCTCTGTTCAGCGGTAAAGTGATCCAGCACTTTGTGAAACAAACAGCCAATTCAAACAAGATGGTTGGAGTGGAGTGGAGTGGAGCGGTCCCAGGGTGGCTGGAGCGTCTGCTTTGTTGGGTCCTGCTGGAGTTTTGAGGACCATGTTTGTGGGTCAGATGCTGGCAGCCCTATGCCAGTCTGTGGGGTTGGCCTCTGACTACACTGTCCCTGGGTTCCCTGTGGCTTCCTCCTCTGGTGACAGCCAGGATGTCCCTGCATGACCCTAGGAAGCAGGGAAGAGGAATCCGTGAAGAACTGGGCAGGGGGTGGCAGAAACCTATGGCTCTGAGGTTTGTTTGCTTTGAAAGTTAGTTTTACACGCTTCATAAAGGGCTTCCACAGCCCTAACATTACTAACATCATTAGTAATTGGCATTGATTCACTTGGGGGTGATCAAGGTTCTTTGTTTTTCTTTCAAGACTTTCTCTTTTCTCCCAATCCCTGAAAAAGTAGCAAGAATGGACCGACTCCAGTTGATGGCTTGGGGCGCTGTGCTAGTGTCTCTGAAGGATGCTGAGACACATGCCTGTCACTCTGATTCTCCCTTTGGTGTCCATTCTGCTTCCCTGGCAGGCAGCCAGGCCGTCGGAGACTGAAACGTGGGTAAATGTAAGGGGAATAGTGTGATGGATGGCTTCTGATGGGATGAATGGACCCACATTCCCTGGAGGGCAGCCAGGCCCTTGGGAACTTAGCCAGCATCTTCTGAATGCAGGGATGCTCATGACATGGCATTCCTAGGTAGATGGTGATGCCTGGCTCTGCAGACCAGTCCTTCCCCGAGGGGCACCCAGATGGGCACTGTGTGTATGCCACAGTGTGGCTGAAGGTGACCCCAACTCTGCAACCACTGTGAGCTTCTAAATAGTGGTGGAGAGAACCAAGGATGCAGCACCAAAAGCCCTGGGTTCCAATGCCAGCTGAGTGCCTGATGCTGTCTGGCTTGGAGATTCTCCCTTACTCTCTTGGAGCCTCACTTCCATTGTCTGTAAATGGGATGTTTATTGGTTTATCATGAGGATGCTTGTCCAGTGCCTTACCTGGCAGAGATCCAGTCAATGATGAAGGTTGGTGATGCTCTGACAGACACTGTTTTGAAGTGAAGACATGAGATTTCCTTTCCCCTTCTTGGGCTTCCCTGGTGGCTCAGATGGTAAAGAATCTGCCTACAATGCAAGAGACACAGATTCGATCCTTGGGTCGGGAAGATCCCCTGGAGAAGGGAATGGCAACTCAGTCCAGCATTTTGCCTGGAGAATCTGGTGGGCAGAGGAGCCTGGTAGGCTACAGTCCATGGGGTCGCAAAGAGTCCGACATGACTGTCTAGCAGTCTCTTGTTAAATAGCTGGGCTTGTCCAAATAAACTGCAGTTTGGTGCATCGTTAAATGTACAGAGGGCTTTGATTGGAGAGGAGAGTGGGGCGTTAAAGGGAGACTTTAGAGTAAGGGTTGCACATCTGGTTGTGGGGGAGAAGAGCTCTGGGAGCCTTTCAGAGCTGTTGCAGGAGGACTGAGTGTGGGAATTCACCCAGGAAGAAGGGGCCCATGGCAGACCAAGGTGTTGCCAGCCTGCCTGTACTCTGGCCTTGGCCGGCACTGGTGGGGAGGGCACCCAGACTCAGCGTGGGGGTGGCAGACGTGTGTCTGGTTCCTCTGGTTGAGACAGCTGGTGCCATCTTCACCCCACCCCGCACCCCAGTGCACCTTCCCTACCCACCAGCTCTTCCTAATCAGGCTCTTTCATCTCAAGTGCACAGAAGCTCCTGAATCTCACCTGTCCTGGATACAGGTGGGAGGGGGTGTGTTTCCACAAGTCCCCCCGCCCCACCCACTGCCAAGGTGTCCTGATGCACAGTGCAGTGGGAGGGCCGTGGTCCAGCCTCCTGGGCTGGATTCCTGCTCGCCCTCAGACCAGCGTCCCTGGTGGCCTTGAGGTCTGATGCCTGGGAAGGGTGGGGAGGCCGCCTGGGGCTGAGGCTGGGTGAGGGGAAGGGCGGCTCTTACTGCCCTGTCTGTGTGAAGCTTGGAGGCCAGTGCAGTGGGTGTCCAGTGGGTCAGTGGGACAGACCACTTGCTCTCTGAAGCTCTAGACTGAGGGATCTCTCATGTTCTCCTGGAAACAAGAATGTCCTGCTAGTTGAGATCAGGCCAGGGAAAGCGGTCACCACACAGCCGGGGCCATGGACTTTCGTGCCAATGAAGAGGAGGGGCTGGCTCAGAGTGGTGTGTGACTGTGAGATGCTGACGAGGACGAGGAATGGTGCTTTCTGCTTATGGTGCAAACAGAGCCACCTGGGTGTCGATGAGAAGGCTTTCAGAGTAGAATCTTTGGCAAGAAGTCCACTTCTTTTGCTCCAGTCTGGTTCTTTGAAAGTGAAAGTCGCTCAGTTGTGTCCGATTCTTTGCAACCCCGTGGACTATACAGTCCATGAATTCTCCAGGCCAGAATACTGGAGTGGGTAGCCTTTCCCTTCTCCAGGGGATCATCCCAACCCAGGGATTGAACCCAGGTCTCCCTGTTGCAGGTGGATTCTTTACCAGGTTCTTTGAAACACATTTTTTTTTTTTTAGTGTCCACAGAAAACTCTGTGATGCAACCACAACTCACCTTCTGAAAGGAGCCACTGGCCTACTATGAATCTGATAAAAGAGGGTTTTTATCATGACCGATCACAAACACAAGGAGCACTTAATGTGTCCTTGATAGATGTCAAAACAGTGTGAATTACAAAACCCAGTAAGAGAAACACTGCTTGACTAAGGAGGAACCTGAAGTTCAAAAGGCAGTGAGACATAGACTCAGATTCAGACCCTGGCTTTCGAGCCCATGGAAGCCCAATTCAGAAGCTACACGTTTAATGGCACTGAACTGTAAATGAGCAAAGAAAGCGTCATGTTGAATTTTGGAATATTTTTGTGTGTGAAAAGAACAGATTTTTTTGACTCCTTATGATTTCGAAATACTTGCAAATTTGCATAGCTGGCAATACACATCAGGGGAGATGTTCTAATTCTGCCTGGCTTTCAGATGTTTGTTGTAGTTTACATGGGAATCATTTGACCTCACTGACGTGCTTAGTGGATGGTGTGTGATTAATTGCTGTAGGTCTTCTGAGATCAATTAATTCTGAGCAACATCTACCTGGTTGAAAGGTCTCCAGAGCAATGGAGGGAGTGTGTCCTGCCAGGTTCAAAATATACTTAGCACTGGTGGATGTGAACAGCATTCCTCTTGGCAATGGTGATTTCCTGTTTTCAAGAGAAAAGGCTTACAGGGATTTATTAGAAAATTTTCAGAAGGCTTCTGTGAGGCTATCACACACAGCTTAGAGAAAACACTTAGGAAATCTCATTGCAAGTGAACTTGAACCATATGAACAGATTTTCTTCATGTGTACATCAGCTTAAAAGAAGGCTCCCAGATGATCTATAAAAGCTAACTGACAGTGTGTTTCATCCAGAACATTAAAGAAAGGAACTTTTCAGAGTATTTGAAAAAATTGGGGTTGGCTTTAGGGCTGTGTACAGCGGACAGACACTGTCACCCCACTCTGGTTTCTAGAGTCGGTGGCCTTCTCTGGTTGCGAAGGGCAACCTGCTGAGTAGCTTCTCTGGTTCCTTAGTTATACCGTCTGATCCACTGAAAAAAATGTATACATTCTGGCTGGGTCCCTTCTCTGTTCACCTGAAACTATCCCAACATTGTTCATCAGCTATACATGTACACAAAACTGTTATTGTTGTTCAGCTGCTAAGTTGTGTCCAACTCTTTATGGCCCCATGGACTGTAGCACACCAGGCTCCCCTGCCCTTCACCATCTCGCAGAGTTTCCTCAAACTCATGTCCATTGAGTTGGTGATGCCATCCAACCACCTCATCCTCTGTCGTCCCCTTCTCCTCCTGCCTTCAGTCTTTCCTAGCATCAGGATCTTTTCCAGTGAGTCAGCTCTTTGCAGCAGGTGGCCAGAGTATTAGAGCTTCAGCCTCAGCATCAGTCCCTCCAGTTCAGGGTTATTTCCTTTAGGATGGACTGGTTGGATCTCCTTGCTTTCTAAGGTGTTTAAAAAAAAAACAAAAAAAAAACACATACCTGCAAATGTGAGGCCTACTGTGCAAGGCATTATACTCACACTTGGAAGGGGGCCTGTCCAGCTTAGAACCCATGTTTCACGTTTATTACTAGGTTGGGGGGCTGGTGGGATGGCACGAGCGGATGGGGTCTCGGTGGACGAGCGGGGAGACTGGCATCAGGGTGACTGCATTCAGCGTGCTGCTTGGCACTTAGCCATGTGGCCTTGGGTCAGGTACTTCACCTCTTGATCCTCAGTTTTCTTGTGGGGATTATGACATCTGGAAGGACAGTTAAAATGAACCACGTGAGGGCTTGTAACCAAGTGTGAGGTTCTCTGTAGAAGAGGCAGCGTGATTGGTCGTAGGGCTGGCCTCAGCCCTATTGCAAAAGCTTGCTCAGCAGGCCTGGCTTTGTTCTGGAACCCTGGTGTGGAGGGTTGGACGGCAGCCTAGAGCCTGGGGTGGGGGAGCCCATGCGGTCCGAGCGGGCCGCTGCTGTCCCTGCCACTGGGCAGTGTTGGCTGAGATTTAGTGGGCCTGGCCTGGGTCAGGATCTCAGGCCAAAACCTGTTTCGTCCGGGACGGAGTCCCTTGTTCTTGGAACCTCCCTCATTCCTGTTCCTCAGGGATCCCGGCACTTCAGGACATCCCAGTGGACTTTTTCCTTCTTTCTGTTTGTTCGAAATTTTGCTCTTGAGTGTGAGGAGTTATTCTGGAGCATAGGCCCACCACTCTCCCCAAATGAAGAAGTGTTAGTCATTCTTTGTGACCCCATGACTGTAGCCCGCCAGGCTCCTTTGTCCACGGAGTTCCCCAGGTAAGGATACTGGAGCGGGGATCTTCCCGACCCAGGGACTGAACCCGGGTCTCCTCCACCGTCGGTGGGTACTTCACCCTCTGAGCTGCCAGGGAAGCCCCAAGGCCGTGAGGCGAGGCGTGCTCTCCACGGATGCTGGTCCTACTGTAAAGCAGATGAGCTGGCCGCATCTCAGGGCCGGGCCAGGCCACAGAGCCGGGACACCATCTCTGCTCAGTGATGTACTTCTTAGCTGAATCTTGTTAGACCCATGCATGTGTTTTCGGTCAACTAGCCCATTTTGCTGGAGATCATCCCAGAAGTCCCAGACGGATGGGCGGCTCTCTGCAGTGGTGGGGAGAGTGGTTGTGTCACTCAGGGCTTTAGGACAACAGTGAGTGGAGAGGGCAACCCTGAGGCTGGGCACAGCGGTGACAGCACCGTGGATACCCAGCACATTTACTGCTGCCCCGAGGAGACAGCCTGTGGCCGCCGTGGGGGTGGGGGGAGCCTGCCAGTCCTGCTGGGAAGCAGAGCAGGGCAAATGGCCGGTGGCAGCTCGAGCAGGCGTCATTTCTCACGTCCGCGTCCCCAAGGGTCCCTCGAGGAGGTATGAGCTTTTCTTAAGAGTAAAATGAATACCATGTGTTACTGGCAGACAGAATTTTAAAATAATTTAATTGAAGGATAGCTGCTTTACAACATTGGTTTGATTTGTGTCATACATGAATTAGTCCTTGGTGTACATATGTCCCCTCCCTCCTGAACCTCTCTCCCACCTGCCACATTCCCACCCCTCTAGTTGCTACACAGCCCCAGTTTGAGTTCCCTGAGTCATACAGCAAATTCCCATTGACTGTCTATTTTACATACAGTGTGGATGCATTCGGGCTGCCCTCCCCATTCATCTTACCCTCTCCTTCCCCCCACTGCCCTGTTCATAAGTCACTTCTCTAGGCAGACATCATTTTCACATTATAGACTTCTTAAAAAAAAAAAAAAGCCCTGATGCCTGCCCAAAGGTGGGCACTCTAGAACCAAACGCTAGCCGCAGGGGGTTTACGGGGAGAGGCTGTGGCCTCGCTCATCAGAGGGGCTTCTGTTAAAACAGTGTGTTGTAGGTGGTGATAGTTTGTGTTGGAGGCACACAGTACAACTTGACTCGGAAGATGTAAAGAGAATGAAGCCAAGTTTTCTGCTTCCTTTAAAATTTCCTCTCTTGACCTCTGTTCCCCTTCCTACGGCTCCCGTCAAGTTTGTTTCATAACTTTGCATAAAGCTGAAAATTATGCAAACACTATTCCTGAAAAGTTAAACTTGGTGATGTATTTTGTTCTGATGCATGTCATCCAAAAATGTGCTGATTTCAAAAGCCAAACCAAAGTTTCATCAAGACTAGGCATGCCTTCCCTTGTCCAGATTTTGCATCTCGTGAGGCGTTTTTACCAGATATTTTCACTACCGGCTTTTAAAAAATGATTCTTACCCTAGCCCCACGTGGACAAGGTCCATTCAGCAGAGACACATGCTGATGAAGAAAATCCACAGTCACCCACAGATAATGCAAGCGCTTAATGAGATTTGACAGTCTGGATCTTTCTAGAAACATTGAGCTTCCCCATTGGGACTCATAAGAAAAATCAGCTCATAGGATTAATGTAGGAACTCATTCAGTGAGTCAGTACTGTGCTGTTAATGAACTGGACTATTTGTAATAAATACTTGAAACAAATTTTCTTTTCAGTTATAGAGATGCACATATTTGTCATTTCCATATTGCTTGGTGGTCCCTAATTTTTATAGAGGCTAGATCTTGAAATGGAGAGCCCCATCTCTGAACTTGGAATAAAGCTGAGTTCAGTTCACATCACCAGGGTGCAAGACAAAATTTTATATAGTTAGTTCATTGACTTTGCTATTGGATTAAAACAAACAAACAAACAAAATCTCAATAATCACTACTTTGTGTACTGGGAAAAATATCTGTTGAACCATGATATGATATTCTCTCAGCAGCCTGTAGGAATGAGGGTGCCCAGTGACTGATTAGGTAGCTCCAGCTAATATACAAAAAGATATTCCTTTTGGTTTGAAGACACAGTCAGGTGACTGACTTCTTGGCATAACCGTCTCCAATGGCTATTATTGTGCTGTTGAAACTCACACTAACTCATGATATTTTTTGTTTGTTTGTTTTGTTTTAGTTAGTGTTAAAATATTCAGTTAGGTGGGAATTTTCCAGGCTAATAAAGTTAGAATTGGTGATGGGGGTGATGTACATAGTGGAGGAACGATGCTTGGGAAATATACCTGGCTTACATAGTCAGAGAGATGCTCACTGGGTCACTGGAGCCCTCGAAAGGGCTGGAACGTGGCCGGCTGTCAGAACAGGCAGCATCACGTAGACTGCAGCCCAAACGTATCATCAGCTCTTAATCGATGTGAAAGCAAAACTTCGAACACTAAGCATTGGCCTTGCGTTGAGAATGTTAACTATGAGAGTGACTCCTGAGACTTACCAGCTTAGTAAGAGTGCTGGAAATGGATTCATGTAGCAGGAAGGCAACAGCAGACGTGGGGCACAGCAGCAGGGTTTGTCTGAAGGGGCACGACTTGGACACGCCCGAGAAATTAAGATCCAAACCAGAAAGCAGGATTGAGCTCTTAGCGAGTCACCATAAAGACAAGGAAAGCCCAGTTTTTCTTCAAACTTATAGTGGAAAAGCTTCCAGGAAGACAGTTAAAAATAGCATGAAAGTGTGCTTGCTATATTTTATGCTGACCCTTTGCTTTCACCAGAGGATATATAGTTTTTGGCTTTAAGGGGGCAAGAGAAATAGAAGAAAAGGAACATTGTAAAGCCTCCAGGATTTCTGGCTGGCAGTCTCACACATGGTATGTTTTCACTTTAAATCCTTGAGGTCTCTCGGCCTCCTGTGTGGGGTGGACACCAACTGTCAATACCCTTGGGGGAAGAATGTTCTTACTAGAGCTGGTTACCCAAACTAGATATTTTATGCCCAGCTGCTGATTGTCATGGCTCCATCTTTGGGCACGCGTTTCCCTCCTCTGTTGGGAGCTCTGGGGTTTGCTGTTTAACGGTCTTGTCGTGTCCTCTTTAAGAAAAGGACGTGCCCAACAAGCCCTTGCGGGTCCGAGTCCGCTCCTCCGATGACCGGCTGTCCGTGGCGTGGAAGGCACCGCGCCTGTCTGGAGCCAAGAGTCCACGCCGATCCCGGGGCTTCCTTCTGGGCTACGGAGAAAGTGGCCGGAAGATGAATTACGTCCCACTGACGAGAGATGAGCGAACGCACGAAATAAAAAAGCTAGGTGAGTTTCATGTTCATTGCCATTCGATGTCTTAATGATCTTGGCGATCAATGTTAGATCTTGACGCTCCTTTGAACAGAACGTTGTCTTTCGGCTGTGATGCTCATTTTCCAGGTGTTGCAGTTATTCGGAAATTCACTGTTTGTTCTGCCCTCCTTCCATGCCTCCATCCTTTCCACCCTCCATTAGCGGTGGGACAAGGCCCCCCAGCAAGTGTCCGTCAGCGACTTCCTGACCGGGGTCACGCTGATGCCGTGATGTGGGTTGGTTTTCTGGATGTGCTGGGGTTGGGGGGCGGTTGGTGGTGGTGAGCCTAAATGCTTTTCCCATCTGGGCTCCACTTTCATCGTTTAGCTTTTTAAAAATATAATTTCATTGTTTATTTGGGCTGTGCTGGGTCATCATCGCTGCGCGGGCTTTCTCTAGCTGCGGCGAGCGGGGGCTCCTTTCTAGCTCCGGTGCACGGGCTTCTCATTGCAGTGTCTCCTCTCGTTGTGGAGCACAGGCTCGAGGGTGTGTGGGCTTCCATGGTTGTGGTATGTGGACTCTAGAGCGCAGGCTTGATAGTTATGGCCTACAGGCTTAGTTGCTCTGAGGCCTGTGGGATCTTCCCAGAGATCAGGGATCAAACCCACGTCTCCTCCATTGGCAAACGGATTCTTTACCACTGAGTCACCAGGGAAGCCCCATTGTTTAGCTTTTTAAGCTTCATCTCAGATCTTGGGGCACTGGACCTTGGGTCCCCATTGAGATAAAGTGTGGTGGCAGCTGATGGAGCCTGTGGCCCAAGCCTGCCCCGCTTCCTCTTTGAAGACTCTTGCTGGATGAAGGAGGCACTGAATCATCGGCCATGGAGGCTGAAGGAACGTTTGCCAGGAGAGGTCATGAGCTTGGTTGCCTGGCTCGAGGCCTGGAGGGTGGACACGGGCCATGCTCCGAGGCGGGGCAGCAATGACCCCTTGCTCCTGGCGTTCCTTGGGGGTGCCCTGCAGCACTCCTAGAACGGTGCTGCTTTTCTCCCTTCCTTCATGCTCCCTTTTCTACATGATGAGTTTGGCAGAAGGCGCCAGGCAAGCGTGGCTGGGCCCCTTCCTTCCGCATCCTGTAGGGGAAGCCGGGCTGCAGAGCACACAGTCTGTTCTGCTCCTCTGTGGCTGAGTCGTGGAGGGCCCAGGGCTACTGGGGCCACGAGGTCTGTCTGCCTCTGGGGTTTGGTCTGACCTGCCGCAAGTCCTCCAGCTTGGTGTGCACCAGCAAGAGGCACTGTGCCCTCCCCTGCTGTTTAGTCTTGTTCCCTTCCTAACTGAATCAGTGCTCAGGCGAGGAAGAGGGTGTGATTCTACTTCGTCCTGCTGAGACTCCACAGGGATACAGGGGTCTCATCACGATGAAGTCGTGGCCCAGCTCCCAGCACACATAATGAGGGGCTGGGGACTGACCAGGGCAGGTTTGAGCTGTTGGAGGTGCTGAGCGGGAGGCCGGGCTGGATTTCCTCCCTGAAAGATCCTCGGAAGTTACCTTACTGCTCTGCTCAGACACCTGCTGTTGGAAAAGTCAGTCGGGCATTCCTAGGGCAGGATCGGCCCGGCATCCTGTGGGCTTTATGAGGTCTCCACGTGGTTGCCCAGGCAGCCATGAACTGGGCATGGCATCGAAGCCTCAAAATAGATGCCAGGCTTTTTCTAGCCAGAAGAGACTACCTATCTGTCTGCTCCAAAGCCACGTAAAGCCGCCTCCACGGATTGCGGGAGGGACTGGAGAAATCTGAGTGGTCCAGGTTTTGTGAAGGCTGGCTTCAGTATTAGCAGCAAGACCCAGAGCTAGAGGCTCGACACCTCATTCGTTCATCCATCCATTCCGGGGCCTACCCCTAGCCCTGAGTGCTTGCGCTGTGCAGGTTACGTGGCGGTTTCGGGGAGTCGGGCCAAATTCTACCCAGAGCGTCAGCAGGAGAGCTGAGTCCCCACCTTTGCGTCTCTGACTCTGCAGGTGAGCACTGTGCAAGTGGGGAGTTCTCGCTGCCTGGAGTTCTTTCCTAGACACCACACACTGAAGTGTCCTTGGTGCCAATGAGTTTTTCATCTGACTGGTTTTGTTAACTTTTTGTTTCCTTAGTAGTGAGGCCCTGGCTCACTTGAGCATACCAGAAGGATTTTTTTTTTGGCTTCCTGAACTTAAGCAAATGTTGGCACTGAGGTCAGGGGTAAGCCCCAGTTCTAGCCTGAATGGACAGCTCAGGACCCCACCCGCTAGCTTTGGAATGTTCACCAAATAAAAAGTGCTGGATTCGCCATCGTGAAGATCCACATGATCACGTAGGACGAGGTCTCACTGGACACTAGCTCATCCTGGCTGGGGGGATGGGACGACGTGAATTCCTGGGGATGTCGGAGTGCCCTGTTGTGTTCGAGGATGCTGGTCTCCTTACTTTATCCTGCGTAGGATTTTAATTCCACTGGTGATGGAGATGCCACGGAAAGCGCGGTACTGCAGGGAGTGGCCAAGTCTTAAGGAAACTTGGAGAAGAATGGGCCTGTGGTCCCGTCAGCAGAAGCACTGCCCTTGGAGTCATTCATCAAACACGTCCCCTTGGGCATCTTCTAAGTCAGGCACCATCCTGGCACAGCCCCCCGCGGTCCCCTACAGGGGCAGACGGTGCCCAGAGTGCGTAGAGCTCACTGCTGTGAAAGCGGCTGCAGGGGACAGAGAAGCATCAGGGGCAGGCGGCTCTCTGGCCTCCGGGGGCGGCCCCCAGTGTTTGAATCTTGTAGTCAGAGGAGCCCCCCGGGGTGTGGTGGGAATATGGAGAGGGAGGAGGTAGCAAGCCCAGAGGAGGTGGGAGCCGGACAGTAAAGAGGAACGAGCCTTTGGAGTCCTTCGGGACATTTCCGTGGGCCTTCGGGAGTCAGTTTCTGCCACGCCACACTGAGGTCAGGAAGTGAGGGGCGTTGGTGGCTCTGATGAGCAGGGGTGGGACCTGGGGTCCCAGGGATCCCTTGGATGGTGATGCTGCGCTCATTTTGGAAATTTTGTTTCTACTTGATTCAATGATAAAGGAGCGCAGGAAGAAGTGTGCTTTTATACCACTGGGTCTCTATGATATTTCTATGAAAAAGCGGTGAACTGCGGCATGCCCAGCTCTCAGGCGCTTTCTCAGCCCAGGGTCAGTGCCCTTGGGCTCTGGGCTCTCTGCCCCTTCTCACCTATGTTAGTAAGAGCCCAGGGCTTGTCTGAGACCATCCTAGCATTTGGGCCATGTCCTTGGGATCATCTCACCCCACTGAGCTGGCTCCTCATCCATGAAATGGAGATGATGAGAGTGGCTTCCTTGTGGGGCTTTGTCGGGACTAAGTGAGGAACTGAGATAAAATGCTTAACCCGACACAGAGACTAGACCTGGCACACACGAGCCGGTGTCTGAGTTTACTGCAGTGCAGCCTGTCCCCTGGAGATCGTCTTGGGCCACACTGACCTGGAGAGCACAGCAAGTCAAGAATCTGGGCATTCAGCAAAGCCAGAACTTTAAGAATTATATTGCATCCGTGCAGGAGAGTCCATCATGGGAAACTGATCTTTTCTTGGCGGTTCCTGATAAACGAGGAGCCACTGCTTTTCACAGTTAGTTCTTTATATACATTCCTGGATTATGAAATCGAACAGTAAAAATTTTCTTTGTTGACATTTGGTGTGCTTGTCAGTAGCGCCAAGAGATTAAGATCTGAAGGACTTCAATGTTGAGACATTTAATGTTCTGGGAATTCAAGTGTTACAAGCTCGATTTTTCCTTTTTGTAAGATGTAACATTTCAGAATTTTCTGAGAGACTAAGATGTGAGAGCCTCTGCCTAATAATGTACTCTGGTCAGTGTGAGTTTCATCTGCTCTATGTATGTATGTATGACTCAATGACATGAGTTTGAGTAAACTCTGGGAGTTGGTGATGGACAGGGGGGCTGAGTGTGCTGCAGTCCATGGGGTTGCAAACAGCCAGATGTGACTGAGCAACTGAACTGAACTGAACTGAGGTATGTATAGATACACAGAGACCGTGCAGCTTATCATTTGTTCCTCCTTAGCTTGAAATGTGATTAGTCTATAGGAGTTTACATAAACAGGGCTCTCTGCGAATTTTTTTGAACATGAGTCTCCTTTTATGTATATGTTTGTAAAAAAATGAGGTTTCTGCCATTGCCACATGACGTTTGCCATGCCTGCAGGCAGGCCACCAGCATTATACATTTTCTTTAGGATGTTAGTGACACATTATTGGGCTTCCCAGGTGGCTCAGATGGTAAAAAATCAGCCTGCAATGAGGGAGACCCCATGGGGTCAGGAAGATCCCCTGGAGAAGGGCATGGCAACCCACTCCAGTATTCTTGCCTGGAGAATCCCATGGACAGAGGAGCCTGGTGCTCTGCAGTCCATGGGGTCACAAAGAGTCGGACACGACTGACTGAACACACACATGCCATCTTATTAATGTGCTGACGTATTACCTGATGATATAATTATCCGTATTAGTAGTATGTCAAGTGGCCTCATTTTTATTCTTGAACTGATCAAGGCTGCTATAGGAAACAAAGATGATAGAACCTGGAGTTGGGTATTAGCAACTTTGGATTTAGAGAAGATTATGAGTCCTTCTTGGAAGGAAAGTTATAACCAACCTAGACAGCATATTCAAAACCAGAGACATTACTTTGCCAACAAAAGTCTGTCTAGTCAAGGCTATGGTTTTTCCAGTGGTCATGTATGGATGTGAGAGTTGGACTGTGAAGAAAGCTGAGCACTGAAGAATTGATGCTTTTGAACTGTGATGTTGGAGAAGACTCTTGAGAGTCCCTTGGACTGCAAGGAGATCCAACCAGTCCATTCTAAAGGAGATCAGTCCTGGGTGTCATGTGGAAGGACTGATGCTAAAACTGAAACTCCAATACTTTGGTCACCTGATGCGAAGAGGTGACTCACTGGAAAAGACCCTGATGCTGGAGGGATTGGGGGCAGGAGGAGAAGGGACAACTGAGGATGAGATGGCTGGATGGCATCACTGACTTGATGGACATGAGTTGGGGTGAACTCCTGGAGTTGGTGATGTACAGGGAGGCCTGGCATGCTGCGATTCACGGGGTCGCAAAGAGTTGGACACGACTGAGCGACTGAACTGAACTGAACTAATGAGTCCTTCTTAGAGGTGTGACTTTGGGCAAGTTAACCCATGTTTGTGGTTTTATGTCCTCATTTGTAAAATAAGAAAGTTCAGATTGGAAGATAGCCGGAGTGTGACCTGGGTCTCAGACTCAGTGATTCCACAGTACTTGAGAACTGCAGGCTTTAGTTTTTGTAGTTAATTTCCAAATAATGTTTTCAAGTTTAGATTAAATTGAGTATTAGTGGGCCCAATGCACAAGTTGGAGGGTGGGAGTGGGGGTAAATGGAAAGAACAATCTAGAAATAAAGTTTGAGTTTAAACTCCTCTGTTTGCTCTTAGCTCATCTTCAGAGACGCCGTTCTGAGGATTTTAGTTCAAAGGGCACAGCATCCCCCTTGGGCTGAGAGCCTGGTGTACTTGCTACTCTTTGTCTCTCCTCTCTCTTTGATGACAAATAAAAACAGAGACATTCCCTCCTATCTAGAGGTAAAAAAAATATTTAGGGAATTACGTGGAAAAATACACTATTCTTTTCTTTTTTTAAACATTGTTCATCTTTCTTTGACGCTGATGCAGTAGAAACCCACTTTTTCAGGAGTTGTGCGTAAAAACCACTTCCACGTTTCCCGACATAAATTGTGTTCGTTTGAGTTTGGTTCCTGCAGTTCTCAGTCTCATCTGTAGTTGTCCTGAATAAGTTAAAATGCCAATAAGATGAGAAGGGAAGGAGGTAAGGGGAGGGAGACACCGACAAGCAGGGGTGTGCTTTCCAGAGACCCAGTGGCGGAACCTCATCCCTCGCTTGTTGGTCTGCAGCCTCCGAGTCGGTGTACGTGGTCTCTCTGCAGTCCATGAACTCCCGGGGGCAGAGTCAGCCGGTCTACAGGGCTGCCCTAACGAAGCGGAAGATTTCAGGTATGTCTCTAGGGACGCATCTGGTCAAGCCGAGGTCTAGGGATTGGCTGTTTTCCAATGATGCTGGCCGGGTGACGATGTACGTGGATTTTATTGGGTATACGGGGAAACAGAGGGCAGACTTAGCCACATGTGGGAGGCATGAGTGTTTCTTTTCTACTCAGAGGCTAGAGTATTCCTGTGCTGCAATCTATCCCCGTGTATATTTGAATGGCTTCAGACTTGTCTTGAAAGCCCCAAACATTTATTCCACATACAGGCACGGTCTGACCCACGCATAAATTGCCCTTGGCGATAGACTGGGAACACAGAGAGAGAGAGGAGGGTAGGTGTGGACGGGGCAGCACACAAGATATGTCCTCACGCTTTATTTCAGCTAAAACAGCCTAAAAATGGCATTGAGAAGAGTGAGGGAAAATGTAAAGCTGGCTTGCTGATAGCCTGACCATTGGTCACTTACTTAGGGATGGTTTTTTCCACATTTGTTCACAGATGTTTTTTATGTCAGCCATACAGTAGCAAATTACATATACCTTTTCTGGATCACGTGCCTTAAGAGGCAACCTATGACATAATGATATTTGTGAATTCACAATTTATTTGAATAATATATTTATATGGTATACTCTTATATTGATGGTTACTGTAACTGTACATTGTATAACAGAAGTCACACATGTACGATGTTTCACTTTTAAAAAATTCTTTAATTGCTGCTCTAGAAGAAGTCCCTGTATCACTTTTCTAAAGGCTATGTAGTTAGCTTCCCCTACTTGTAGTAAAGCCACAGCCTTTTGAAACATGATCTGTGAAAGTTGAAAAGACAAAACAAATGAAAAAACCGCAAAACTCCAAGAGATTAAGAAAAGCAAAACTGAAGACATCTTGTGAGTCTCAGTGTTACAGACGGCACATAAACTTTGTGACTTTACTGTAGTCCATAGGAAACTGGCAAACTGAATTCTCTTTTCTATCTGAATATAACATTTAATCTGCTTTGAAATAATATATTCTAAACTGCGAGGACACTGAACTCAATGTGATTTGTGCAAATGTTGAGCTAGAATTTTTATTTCATGCCATAATCACCCAAGAAATGCTCTGAATTGAACTTTTCTTCCCCAAACTTTTGCTTCCTGTAAAAACAGTATTATTTCCCAGAAACTCAGAGTATATACTGAGAAAGCTCTGAGTGATTTGGACTATCTCTGATCAAGACAAAGCATCCCCTTTTGGATGACTGTCCTTATGCTGATTGGGTAAGGCAGCTTAGAATGTGTTTAAGAAGAGAATGAAGATTTTTGGTTTTCTGCCTTGACAATCAAATAATTGCTTGACTTCCTATTCATTTTATCTAAATCAAGCATAAACAATTTAAAAACTAGGCTCTGAGGGCCAGTGGGACTCAGGGCAGAGCCTATTGTAGGGACAGCCTCTCCACACGCCCCATTGTCGTTGCAGAAGAGGATGAACTGGACGTACCTGAAGACATAAACGTCCGGGTTATGTCGTCCCAGTCTGTGCTGGTAGCCTGGGTGGACCCTGTTTTGGAAAAACAGAAGAAAGTTGTTGCATCAAGGTACTTTTCCTTCTTTCTTTGTCTTTATTTTCTGTATGAGAGACATGGTTTTTCTGGCCCTGAAGAGACATGTATTTTTTTGAACGACTGTATTTTCATCTATGTGTGAATTCCGACCCTTTTGTAGCTGATAGGTAGACTGTTCTAGGACAGTCTAGCTGATTCTGTGGGTGGTACACATTCTCGCAGATTGGATATGGGTGAGACACACCCCAGGCCCTCAGGTCTCATCTGTTCATAGTCTGATCTTGTGTCTGGGATTTTCCTAGATTCTGTTTGATTCTTTGCCCCAAGTTTTGCTTTGTCTCTTGAATGTTCTGTTCAGGCACAGAGGACACGGGTCCATCTTAGGAAGAAGAGCCTTACCGTCTTCCTGGTATTTGGAGACAGGGGCCACAGGAAGGGTCTTGTGTAGAGCGGTGGGCATGTGTCTAATGTCTTGTGCAGAGTGACTCCTCTTGAAATAGTCAAGGGTTCCCATCCAGCTCATCTATACATATGTAACAAAATGTGCTTTGTCTTAACCCATGATGTTATGCTCTTCTGGTTTTTATGGTCATTTGCAATAGTAATGGAGGAAAAACCAGTCATGAGGTTAAAATAATTTTTGTGTTAAAAAGGCCACTGTTATTGTTTGGTCCTTAAGTCATGTCCAACTCTTTGTGACCCCACGGACTGCAGCACACCAGGCTTCTCTGTCTATCATCATCTCCTGGAGCTTGCTCACACTCATGTCCATTGAGTCAGTGATGCCATCCAACCATCTCATCCTCTGTCGACCCCTTCTCGTCCTGCCTTCAGTCTTTCCCAGCATCAGGGTCTTTTCTAATGAGTCGACTCTTCTCATCAGGTGGCCAAAGTATTGCAGCTTTAGCTTTAGCATCAGTCCTTTCAATGAATATTCAGGGTTGATTTCCATTAGGATTGACTGTTTTGATCTCCTTGCTGTCCAAGGGACTCTCAGAACTCTTCTCCAGCACCACTGTTCAAAAGCATCAATTCTTCAGCACTCAGCCTTCTTTATGGCCCAACTCTTACATCCCTCCAGGACTACCAGGAAAACCATAGCTTTGACTATACAGACCTTTGTCAGCAAAGTGGCCACTGGTGAATGCCATTTCTAGTTAGTGGTAGACCAGTAGTCATAAAAATGTGCTTTAAATGACTAACACACAGCCAAGAGAAAGCACACAGCCAAGAGAAAGCCAAAGACTTGGTGGTCTAGTCATTATATTATTTTTTTAACCTATTTGCAACCAGGAAAAGTGAATATACTTTAGAAAATGAATGGAATATAATGCTGAGTGTATATATATATATATGGCATATAGATGTTATTCTACATTATATATATATATAAAATATTATTTGTTCTAGCTAGAGCTTCTGTCACTGTCTGCTAGTAAAAAAAGACATCTGCTTTTTGTCAGAGACCTGAGAAGATGCATAAGTGGTTCTCTCCCAAGCCATAGGGCCTCCCCCAGCAGGAAGTATTCCTGATCAACATGGACTTTGATTTCCAACATCCTGGTGAAAATAAAAGAAGACCTGAGTTTTCTTAGTAGAACTCTTACTGCTAATTGGTGAACTGTGTCTGCAACTGAGGGCTTCCCTGGTAGCTCAACTGGTAAAGAATCTGCCCGCAATTGCGGAGACCTGGGTTCAATCCCTGGGTTGGGAGGATCCCTCAGAGGGAAAGGCTACCCACTCCAGTATTCTGGCCTGGAGAATTCCATAGACTGTTTAGTCCATGGGGTTGCAAAGAGTTGGACACTTTGGATAGTTTTATCATAACTAATGAAATGCCATAATGAGTAGCACATTGTTAAGGCATCAAATGCCGTCAATAGACATTAAGGTGGCCACAAAGAAAACTTGTGAGAAAAGTGACTCAACGGACATGAATTTGAGCAAGCTCCAGGAGACACTGAAGGACAGGGAAGCCTGGTGCTCTGTAGTCCACGGGGTTGCAAAGTGTCGGACATGACTGAGTGACTGAATGACAATAAACGGTGTTTGTAACTTGTAACGTCGAGTGCTGAGGGTGTCTTCTGCCTGGGACTGTCAGATATGACTGTGTTGGGTCACATGGCACTCCTCTGCCTGATGATCACACAGCAGAGTTCCTCTAGTGAGCCTCTCCCTCCTGCTCTGTTTGTTGCACGTTTTGTTCCGTCTCACAGAAATAAGTCTACTCAGAACTACAGGCGGCCTTTGCTCACAGAACTCATAGAAAACACATCAGCTTTGGTACTTAGTGAGTCTTCTTGTCTTTCTTTTCTGGAGAGCCAAGGGGCTTTGGGCTGGATCTGGTTCTTAATATTGCCCATTCCACACCAGGTACACACACACCCAGCACACACACACCCCTGCCACACACACACACACACCCCCCACATACACATGCACAGGCAACACATACACACACACCACATGCATACACACCATGTACACACACACACACCTCCCCCACATATACACACAGACACCATGTATACACACAGACACTATGTACACACACACCACACAAACATACACACACATCACGTACACACACACACACACACACACACTCGTACACACCCCCACACGCCACTCCCACACCCCAGGCACAGGTACATACACATATACACACTGACACACACATACACCACACACACACACACACATACCCATCCCCCCCACACCCCTAATAAGGCACTTGCCTCATAAAATATGTCACCCCTTTATCTCTCCCTTTTAACTTCTGCTTGGTATCTTGAGCAATAAAATGTTTGGTCTTGAAAAGACACTAAGCTCTGTCTTTCCTCGGCTACTTTAGACACACCTCCCTGGAATTTAAGTAGATTCTTTGAACTAATAACAAAATCACAAGTCTAGAACTTTCTCTCCTTGATTTCACCACTTACCTTCAGAAGCATCACTTACGGGGAAGGGAAAACACCAAGGATGCCAGTGCCCACCTGCAGAGAACCCGTCAGCTGGGTGTGTTGCTGCTTTGCGTTGTCTTACAGACAGTACACCGTGCGCTACCGAGAAAAGGGGGAGTCGGCGAGATGGGATTACAAGCAGTCCTCCAACAGACGCGTGCTGGTCGAGAACCTGAGTCCAGACACCATGTATGAATTTGCAGTCCGCATTTCCCAGGGTGAACGAGATGGCAGGTGGAGTACATCTGTCTTCCAGAGAACACCGGAGTCTGGTCTGTATTCAGAATGGCCTTGCAACTTGGGAATTACCCCTAAAAGGAGATTTAAAGACACTTCAGGGAGCCATAGTGATAATGGCCAGGAGAGGCATTTTTCAAAGTAGCATTACCCCTAAATCTCGTGAGAAGCTCCTTGGGTCCATGCTTTATCCCTTACTGGCTGTTTTCCTGAGCGTGTTTTTCTGACATGTAGAGTGCATTAAAACCACGTGGAGCCTTCATAAATCCCTGCTGTCTGTGTGAACGCCCCTGAGTAACAAACACATGGCTCCAGAATATTGGAGAGACCCTCCTTTCTTAAGACCCAAGTTGTGCTTGATTCTGGGGGAGGAATTTGTTCTATATTCAAGGCTACAATTATTTTGTTTTAAATTATGTCTATAAAAAAACCCCAAAATTTTATCCAGAGGAAGTTGGAACTGGATTATATTCTTCTTTGTATATTTCAATATTCACCAATGAGAGAAATTCTGAATTTCTAAAAACATTTCCCCATGTGTGTCTAACCTCCTTGCTCTGTGAGTTGGTAAAGCTGACATAAACCACTAAATACACAAAGAGCAAGTGGAGAATTTTCTCTCATGTATAATAAAAATTAACACAGTAGCTCTGCAATGAAACATATGTATGTAGGGACCATATGTCACTTTTAGAACAGCCATAAGGGCCTTTTTAAACCTTGGATTCTTGTCCTTTTGTAGCTCCTACCTCAGCTCCTGAAAATTTAAACGTTGGCCAGTCAATGGCAAGCCTACAGCTGTCACTGTAGCTTGGGATGCTCTGCCTGAGACCGAGGGGAGAGTGAAAGGTAGGAGCCTCATGACTGAGAGTGTAAGGCACACGTGGGTGTGAAATAGCCAGAGAGAACTGTGTGCTTTGACTCTGATAAACACGGGTTCTAATCACAGGCTTGGCAACTGCAAAAGCAACAGGGAAGTTAACACACGGATTTGGAATGCCAACCCAGTGGACAAGGATATTTCAGCAGGGTTTTCATTGTCGGTCAGATCGGGGTCATCATGCAGATGACTTTCCATCACCCCCTGTGTGCAAGGATTTCGATGCTACTATCAAGAGGGCTGTTGTTAATTGTATGTGTGACATCATAACCTTTAACCAAACAAAGTGACACCTTGTTTTTCATTCTATGGATCTTTTCACTGTGCCAGTTAAGATCATGGCAGGTCAGGCTGAGCAGGAACCCCATGGGATCATGAATGTCTTGAATGGGCTACAAACATTTGTTGTTATTGTTCAGTCGCTCAGTCATGTCCGACTCTTTGCAGCCCCGTGGACTGCAGCATGCCAGGCTTCCCCATCCTTCACCATCTCCTGAGTTTATACAAATTGATATCCATTGAGTCTGTGATAGCATCCAAACTCTCCTCCTCTGTTGTCCCTTTCTCCTTGAAAATTAAAATGTTATATAGATCTCCCCCCCATTTGTCCACATTTTGAACAATTGAATTGGGGGGGGGATGGGATTTGAAGAAAAAAATGACCTTAAAACAGGGAAAAAAATACTGTAGATTAAAAAAAATGAAAATAGAATAAAATAGTCACAGCTAGTTAAATTTTAAAATAGTCTGTTGAGAACATTAAATAACAGTACAAATAATTTCTTTTTAATGTAAAAACATTCAGAAACCTTTTGGAAGTCTACTTGGAGACATTTAAAAGAGTGGTATTGAGGGTTAGGCTTCCCAGGTGGCTCAGCAGTAATGAACCTGCCTGCTGGTGCAGCAGACATGGGTCAGTCCCTGGGTCAGGAAGATCCTCTGAGGAAGGAAATGGCACGCCACTCTAGTATTCTTGCCTGGGGAGTCCCATGGACAGAGGAGCCTGGCAGGTTACAGTCCGTGGGGTTGCAAAGAGTCAGACACGACTTAGCAGTTAAACGACAGTTGAGGGTTAGGGTTCGACTATACACATGTACTCTAAGAGTACTTTTTACTGTCACTTGATTTTGGAGGAAAACTTTAATAGGCAAAGTTTGTGTAAGCTGAAGGAAATTCAGCAAATTATCACTGTCCTCCTTTGAGAATTTCTTAATTACAGAAAATGGATGGTTCCCTTTTGTATTCAACCTTAAGTTATCTTTGCTAATCTATAAGGATCTCTTTTCAAGAGACAGTAAAAATTACAGAAGATAGGAGAAAGTATTTTCTAAAATTCAATGCCTTCTTTCTATGTTTTTAAAGAACATATTGTACTATTCTTGCTCATTTTTTTTGTGGAATAAATCAGAAACAGATGAAGAACCAGTTGGCCCCTTTTAATTATTCTTTTTATGACAATTTGAACATTGGTTTCTGTATTATTATCATGATGCTGAAAAGACTTCTGAAACCTGAATAAAAACATATTTTAGCTGACTACCATTTTTAGTTATTAAAAAAAGTCTATTATTATTCCTTGGTGACCTTATTACCATGCTACTTACTTTTTTCCCCCATTCCCACATCTTATTTTACATTTATATCTCTTTGGCAAAAGAAACTCCCCGGTAGTCAATTAAATATTGCCAGAAGTAATAATAGCTACTGAGTTTTTATGTCCAAAAGAACTAATGTACCTCACTAACATAAAGGTGTAGTGGTAGAATTGTAAATTCACAATTATCCTGGGGCATTTTTTACATCTGAGAAAAAGAAAATATAATAAAAGAATATACTTTGACATGGTCAAATTTTTTCCAGATGAATTGAATCCATAAAGACAATCTAAGTTACAAAATTTTATAGACAGTGGGTTTTTAAAATTCTTACTTTTGACCACCACAAATGACTAGTTTGTTCATTTTCAACAAGAAAAGAATGCTGGTTTATTTATTTCTTTACTTTTTTCAGACAAACGCTAAAAAGGATTTTTGGATAAAAGTTTTTTAACTAAAGTACTTTTTAAAGATTAGAGCTTAGGGAAAAAGGAAAGCCCATCCATGCTTCCCTAAGAAGTATGACGGTTGCATGGTTATTATGTAATTCATTCGGGGGCTCCCCCACCCCCACCCCTGCCCCTTGGTTAGTTCCTGTTCATATTAACTACGTTATTACTGGCAGGAAAATATTCATGACAATTTTTAGTTGAGGATGAAAATTATACTTTAAAACCTTTGTTATTCAGTCACTAAGTTGTGTCTGACTCTTTGTGACCCCATGGACAGCAGCAGGCCAGGCTTCCCGGTCCTTCACTATCTCCCTGAGTTTGCTCAAACTCATTTCCATTGAGTCAGTGATGCATCCAACCATGGGACTGAAGCCTTGGAATGGATGGTTTCAAAACATGACTTCCTTATGTTGTAGTATTTCCATATAAGTGCAGAGATATATTAGTTCCTTGGACTGAATTTGCTATGATTTTCAAAGCCCAAGGCATAATATGTTTGCAGTCTATGTATGACTCAGCAACTTGTCCTTACAGTTTTAAAAACTGAAAAATCCTTTCTGAATATATTTAGAACTTCCCTAATTATTACAAAAGTGAAATTATATTTCAAATATGGAATTTATCTGGCTTAACGTACAAATACAAACAGCCCCGATTCATAAAATGGAATTCTTAGAGGTGTCAGCAGCTATTCAGAATCAGTTCCTAGAAGTTGTCTTTCTTTTTCCTCGCCCTGATTTCTTCTATTCTGCCTATATTCTGTCATGGTAAATTAGTAGATAAACACAACGAGGAAAAAACCCAAACACAGTGTAAGTATTTTTGGTACGTTGTGTGAAGACTGGCCTCCTGGGGTCCATATGCTGAGTTTGCAGTAAATGGAAAATTGCCAGCTGATTGACTGGTGGCCTGATTGAGTCGCCCGTTCAGCTCCACTGTGTCTTTATGCTCCAGCTGCTGACTTGGCATGCATAGCTAGAGCATTAATTTTAGTAAGCACATTCTAATTCGTCCTGCCCGTACAGTCTGTCTGCTGGATGCAGGACTGTTTTCAGTTTCCTCCTTCCAACCGTCTGCCAAATCATTTCAGAGTACATTCTTTCATACGCCCCGGCTCTCAAACCATTTGGAGCGAAGTCCCTCACCTACCCTGGAGAGACGACGTCTGCCCGGGTAGAAGGTCTGCAGCCTGGGGAACGCTATCTTTTCAAAATCCGGGCCGCCAACAGGAGAGGACTGGGGCCTCATTCCAAAGCCTTCATTGTTGCTCTGCCACCAGGTAAGCATGGTGTGTTTGTGGCTCTCTTTCTCTCTCTCGTCATTACTCCTAAGTGTGGTGTGTTATTTTGAATCATGCTCATGGGTTTAGAACTGCTCTGTTGATGAATTTCGGGGTTAAAGTGCTATTCTGATGTCTAAAATATTTCTGTGGTCCCTTCTGAAACTGGTCTCCCCAAACCCTAAAATGATATTGATTGGTAATGACATTGTTATTATATTAATTATATATTATGTGATTAATGAATACATCCATGATTAATCTTATATCATTGTGTAATTTGGGGTTTATGATGACAAGGAAAGAACATTTTACAGGCATAATGGGACATTTTTAGTTAGTCTCATTTCAGTGAATAAATAGCACATAAAATTTTTATAGTTTGTATTCCATGGTTTTGGAGTGCAGCAGTACCCAGAAGAATTTCAGTTACCTTGTTTATCTGCTCAGTATCAAAACCCAGCAGGTCAATAAAGTCCAAAACTGGAGTGGGCTGAATTTTCCTTCCTGCTTCTCTGAGTTTGCAACAGATGTTGGTAGCACTCTCCTTCATTATATGCTGTGAGGATCCACAGTCTACTGCAATTCTATCTTCAAAAAGCTGAAATAAATGAAGCTTGCTCTCTCTGGATTCCCCAGTGCTATATAAATCGTTCTCCCCTGACAGCATCCTTTTCCTGCATTCAATCCTGCTCTCCAGAAAGAGTAAATTGTAGGGTTCACATAATATAATTTTTTGCTTATCCCAGGGGTCTTTTTATTTTACACTTTATTGTGGGATTACAAATATATCCATCATTAAAGGGATTTTTAAGTCATAAAAAAGCAAGTAAGGACATGTTATGAGGAATAGGGAAGTCTTTGTAATGCCTCAAAAATGACAAATGTGTAACTCACCCCAGTCATCTGCAAATTACACACAACGCATCTGCATATAACTTTAAGTACAGATCATTGAACATTCTGTGCCAGGCTTATGTGTATTTCTTGCCTACGTTGTAAGGAACAGCTATAATGCATTTGTAATATCTTGACAGTTATATTAAGAAAATCCTATATAAGATTTTGTACTTACGAACTCAATGGATTACTTCAAAGCACTCATTTCAGAATTCCTTCAAATAAGCTGTGGCATAGCCCGATTCAATTTATAGAAACTCAGCACACATATTCTGTAGGGCTATATTGCTTAAAGCAAAATAGAACTTTAAAAATTATTGAGGCTCCCCTTGTGGCTCAGACTGTAAAGAATCGTTCTGCAATGTGGGAGACCTGGGTTTGATCCCTAGGTTGGGAAGATCCCCTGGAAAAGGGCATGGCAATATAAGGACTATATTGCTTAAAGCAAGCTAGAACTTTAAAGGAGATTGCTATAGTTGAGAAAATAAGTGTCCAGTGTCTAAAGGAGAAGTTTTCTGTTTTATTACTAGTGTTCAGCACCTCCATACTGCCATCTTAATAATTTTTCATCACACATCTTTCAGATTGCTTCTTTGACAGCAAATTCTTTAAAATCTGTTACAGCCCCTACCAGTGAGTCTGACGTTCAACAGAAAACAGACACGGAAGAGCAGCACAAAGCTGAAAAGCCTGAGCCTTCCTTATCTAAAGCGCCGGCTCCCTCAAAGCATCCCCACTTGCCTGTTTCTCCCCAAGGGAGAAATGTCAAGAGCCCGCTTCTCGACTTGAAGAACAAAATATTGGCTAACGGTGGACTGCTCAGGAAAGCCCAGCTTCCCCTCAGGAAGAATGGAGGTTCGGGTCTTCAGTCCACAGAAATCACCGACGAAGAGGAGCCAGATTCCCGCGGGGACCCACCAACCTCGCCCCCGGAGACCCAAGGCCAGAAGTCCCAGCAGAGGCCACCGAGCAGACCCGTCCTCCCCGCCGGGAGGACCCCAGTGAGAGCCCGCATGCCTGCGCTGCCGCGAAAGGAAGGCGTGGACCAGCGCGGGCCCTCGCTCGCCTCGCACCCTCGTCCGGGGGCGGCCCCCTCCGCATCTGCATCTTCTTCTGCCTCCCGTCCACCCCCCGGGAGCAGCGCTCGCCGCCTTTCTGGGGGACCCTCCACCAGCCGGCCTTCCGGCTCTACTGACAATGACTCAGTGGATCTAGAGGAGGAGGAAACCACCGCGCGCTCCCCGCCCCCCAAGGACGCCCTGCCGGAACACCTGCCTGGCAAGAGCGCGGCGCACGCTCGGCCGGCCCTGTCTTCCGGCCACCACCCGGCCTGGAGCGCCCTGCGCGACCGAAGCGCGGTGCACCATGGCACCCGACCAGCCCTGCCCGCCCGGAGGGCGCCCCACTCCGAGGACAGGGAGGAAGGTTCCAGGGCCTCAGCCCCACCCTCGAGACTTTCTCCATCTCCTGGGGGTTCATCTCGGCTCCTGATCACTGAACCACAGCCCGGGTCTCTGCTCACCCGGGGTGGGAAGGATGGTCAGGACGTGCCGGCCGCCAGGTCCAACGTGCCATCAGGGTCTACTCGGCCGTCCTCGAGGACACAGGCCTCTGAGGGAGCAGGAGACTCCGATGGCGGTGGTGACAGTGATACGGAAGAGGGAGGGAGGCCGGCTGCAGCCACGGCCCCAACATTTAGGTCCCGGCTGCCTGCAGGCCCGCTGGTCTCTGGACACTTCAGTTCCCTCAGAAACAGACCCTTCGCTGCCCAAGGCAGATATCCACACAGGTTTGGCAACGGCCGGGGACCTCGGTTGCACCCCTCCAGCTCCCCTCCGTCCACCGCGTCCCCCCGGGTTCACCCGAGGGTGGATTCTCACCCAGCTTCTTACCATCGGCGTGGCCCCGGAGGCCAAGAAGACAGCGAAGAGGAGGCCGAAGATGAAAAGCCCCTTCCTGCCACCGTGGTGAACCATCACGTGGCTTCCTCCTCCAGGCAGCCTGCCTCCCGGGGCGCAGACCATCTGAGAAGAGGCCCCCAGAGCCTGCAGCGGAAGGAGCCCCTCCCAGAGAACCCCAAGTCCACGGGCACTTGGGCTGGGGTGCCCCCTCAGGCCAAACCTCCGCCCTCTAAGGCTCAGGATACGCAGCAGAGCACAGACACGGGTGCGGAGGGCAGGCCTCCCGAAACGCAGCTGGGTGGCTGTCTCTTATACACATCTATCCCAGAGAACCCCAAGTCCACGGGCACTTGGGCTGGGGTGCCCCCTCAGGCCAAACCTCCGCCCTCTAAGGCTCAGGATACGCAGCAGAGCACAGACACGGGTGCGGAGGGCAGGCCTCCCGAAACACAGCTGGGTGGCCGGCCGCCTGCGCCACGGTCTCCCCACCACCCAGGGCCCACGGGGCCCCAAAGGATGGGTGCCAGGTCTGCTGCTCTGGAAAAGTCGCCCTCCTCAGCCGTCCTGGCGTCCCAGCCACAGCCCCACGGCCCACGGAGCAAGGAAGTGGGGCGTCCGCCTTCCAGACCCCAGCCTGCGCTCCCCTCCGAGCCCGGCCGTCCGCACCCCACGTCGCAGGAAAGCTCCTCCTTCTCAGACTCTTACTCCTCCAGAGGCGGACAGTCCTCCCGCGCGGCGTCCCCCCAGAATCTGGACGACGACAGCGCAGAAGCGAGGACTGGGGGCGTCCGAGCGCCCGCGTACTCGGCCGGTGCCAAGGACGCCACACCGTCTCTTCCCAAGCACCGCCAGGTGGACGCTCAGGCAGGAAGCGCGGACGATGGTCACCTGCGCAGGCCCGCGGGCAGGCCCGGCAGCCTGCACCCCTACGCCCGCACCAGAGTCCCGGTCAGAGCAGGCCCCCAGTGGGCCGGGAGGAAGGACGGGGTGTCCCAGGCCTCGCCAGCCAAAAAGGAGCCCCTGCCCTCCAAATCGCAGCAGTCGGTGTCAGCCGAGGAGGAGGATGAAGACGTGATGTTCTTTAAGGGAGGAAAGGACAAGGACCTGCAGTCTTCCTCTGCTCCGAAGTGGCCCTCCTCCTTCAGCCCCAGGGGCGGCAAACAAGTGGATGATCGGACCCTCGCTAAGGGGGAAACGGAGCCAGCTATTGTGCTGGCGCCCCCCAGGGTAGGCTCCCCGCATGACCCGGTGAAGCGGCCTCTTTCGCCACCTGCGGGCAGCCCCCCAAGAGCCTTGCACCTCCCGCCCAGACAGCCGGCTCGCAGCCCCGCCACCACCCCGAGCCCCACGGTGGGCACCCCTGCACCGTCGCGGTTCACCACGCGCGCGCCCTCCCCGTCTGCCCCCCCCACCCCGATGCTCTCTTTGCGCCAGCGGATGATGCACTCCAGGTTCCGGAACCCGTTCTCACGAGCGCCGGTGAGACCCCCTTCGAGAGCAGGTGAGTTGTTTATACCTGAACGTAGTCTTGACAGTTCTCAGCAGGGTTCATAGCAATTCCTAGAACCTTTTATCTTACTGAGCATCTGCTCCGTCTAGGCATTGGGTTAGGAGCTTTGAGATGTAAACGCGATCTCATCCCGGTAACCATCTCTTGGATTTGCATTGCTTCCCGGGTCTTCAGATGAGGAAGCCAAGTTTAGGGGTCTGAGTGGCTTGCTGGAGGTCAGACAGCTAGGAGGTGGCTGAGCGGCCTTTCGAATCCCAACACCAACTCCACAACCAGCGCCGGTGAGACCCCCTTCGAGAGCAGGTGAGTTGTTTATACCTGAACGTAGTCTTGACAGTTCTCAGCAGGGTTCATAGCAATTCCTAGAACCTTTTATCTTACTGAGCATCTGCTCCGTCTAGGCATTGGGTTAGGAGCTTTGAGATGTAAACGCGATCTCATCCCGGTAACCATCTCTTGGATTTGCATTGCTTCCCGGGTCTTCAGATGAGGAAGCCAAGTTTAGGGGTCTGAGTGGCTTGCTGGAGGTCAGACAGCTAGGAGGTGGCTGAGCGGCCTTTCGAATCCCAACACCAACTCCACAACCCTCTGATAGATGTGTGTGCCTGCCTAGTCGTGGTTGACTCTTTCCGGAGTCCGCCAAGCTCTGAAGCCCGCCAAGCTCCTCTGTCCATGGGATTCTCCAGGCAAGAATCCTGGCATGGGTTGCCATTGCCGTCCCAGAGCGCTTCTTTGAGTTCCTTAAGCTCTAAATCTGTGAACGTGTGTCACAGCCGTGATGCCAAACTTGGGTTCCTATGTTTTAGGTTGTTCCCATCTCGGGGTATTAGGGAATCCACAGGAAAGATTAACTTGTTCTGGTTATTCTGCATATAAACCTCTCAGCTAAAAATATCTGGGGACAAACTCAAATGTCCTGGGTGAGGATTGCTAAGACGTTGCAATCAGTGAACGTTTTTTAAAACCTCCAGAAAAGACTGAAAGACCATGGTCACACAGAGGAGTAACATGCCGATGTGTGACTTAGGTTTTGGACAGAATGTAGACAGCTGTGAGCTGGAGTCTACGTGGACTCCAGGGCAGGAGCTAAGGTATTTACTTGAAATCTGCATTCGGTTAAGTGGTACCTTGCACTCCCCTTGCATGGATTTGGGGCATAATAGAACGTTCTTGATTAAATGTATCAGTAGTTGTTAATCCATGCAATATACTGTTAATTTAGCACAATGTAAAGCCCTAGAACAGTGCCCCAATGAGGAGGTCAGTTTTCCATTAAAATGGACTGTTTTATGGAAATCTTATTACCAAATTCAGAATCAAATTGAAGAAAGTAGGGAAATCGCTAGACCATTCAGGTATGACCTAAATCAAATCCCTTATGATTATACAGTGGAAGTGAGAAATAGATTTAAGGGACTAGATCTGATAGAGTGCCTGATGAACTATGGAATGAAGTTCGTGACATTGTACAGGAGAC